>JAAXCT010002219.1:0-88010 GCA_012490785.1 Eragrostis nindensis
GAAGCAAAGCCACTCCATTGCTCCAGCACTGTAAAATTTTGGTCGAGAGTAGGCATCAAAAGATGGCTATTAGATGATACAAATTGATTTTCCTTGCCAAAACTTCTGATGGTAGTTGATCCTGTTTCGTTTCTGCAAAATGCTGTATGATAGGAGCTTTGCAGACACCCACTAGCCTTTGCAATTCTCTGGCTGTATCATGTAGTAGCTCTGCAAAAAGGTAATTCATATTATAAACCCAATGATTTTGCAGTTTCACAAGGAAGAAGTTACAAAGGAAGGCAAAAAAATACCTGATACCAGAAACATGCGGCAACTACAGGAATGAAAACAACAAAGACCTGCCATGCAACCTGAGACATCACAGCAATAATGCCAACAGTTGTATGAGGGCAAATGCAACAAAGCCATTTGGTTAGCCAATGCTGGTGTCCACTCCACTTGATCAGTTGAAGCCTAGAAAATTGGAATTCACGAGTTTGTCAAAAGCAAATAGGTTAAACTTAAGCAAAAAAATATGTTTTGCATTGAGATGACTTACTCTATTCAAGATGCGCCCACTTGGAGTGGAGTAAAGAAAGACATGGGAGCTCTAAATATGGACATATTGCATCTTGTTGAATAACAGAGTTGCCGTCTTGTATGCAGCTGTCACAAGCAACAGCGCCCTCATGAGGACGCACAACGAGCTTCCAACAACAATGCAACAAAGACAGATCATTGTTGACATGCTCACTGGAGGCTCAACATCCTTCGATACGGGAGCAGCCCAAGCCATCCAGTAATTACTCGCAATTTGAAGTACTTGGAAAAGAATCTGTGCAAGCAGCACTAACGGAACAAGAGCTCCCTTATAAGCTAAGGTGAGGTACTTCCAATAGACCCCAAAATCCAACCCGCCTTTCTCCCTTTCTTCTTCCTGTACAAGTTGTCCACTCTGTGTGTTCCTTTCATCTTGTTTATCTTTCTTCTCTGCTGATGACAATGACCTGGACAACTTCGCTGTGCCATTGGAAGATGAGGCCACGTCACCTTTATTTGCAGCATCAATTGCATCCAATGCCGTAAGAGCATCCTTGTGAGCACCGACCAGCTCCATGAATTCCTCGCCTGAACTAAGTATTTCATTGTATTTGCCTGCTTGTGCCAGTCTCCCGTCTTTCATTACCTACATTACAATTGCCTAATATGGTGAGGCATACATTTTTATGGAAATGAATATACATGAAAAAATACCACTGAACTCTCACCAGAATGAGATCCGTGCTGGTAGGAATTCAATCTGATGAGTGACATAAACCACTGTTTTTGAAGACAAAGCCCCGAGCAAAATTCCTGCAAAACAAAGGTAACAGACTTAGCAATGTGTTCAAAAACTTCGATTGAATATCAAAGATGAAGCATGTTCATAATAAAGAATGAAGCTTAGTCATAATAAATCATGTACCTTAAATATGTGAGATCCTGTATGAGCATCAACTGCACTGAATGGGTCATCAAACAAATAGATGTCAGCTTCCTGGTATAAAGCACGAGCTATCTGAATTCTTTGCTTCTGCCCACCGCTAAGGTTGATTCCTCTCTCTCCAATGACTGTCTGGTCACCGAATGGCAAGATCTCTAAGTCTTTCTTCAGCGAGCACGACTGAAGAACCCTTTCATACTTATCATTGTCCATCTCCTTGCCAAACATATGTTGTCCTGAATCTTTCCCACTCTGTATCCATGCTGACTGGCTGACATAAGCAGTCGTCCCACAAGTCTTAACCTCACCTGATATCTTTGGAATCTCACAAGAATGCAAGATAGCAAGCTTGATTTGCCCGAACCAACCGTCCCACAAACTGCAACGTGCATGCCTTCCGAGCTTGGAAGTTCAGGTCCTTCAGCGTTAGCACTTCTGGTGAGGCCTCCCAGGAGAAGCACCCATGGCTCACCTCATTGCAACATCTGAGCTACCACTTGGCAGCCTCTGCCCAGCATCAGTGGGCAGCTCCTCCATGCATAGGAAGGAAGCTATCCTGTCAAGAGACACCTTCGTCTGAATCACCATTGAGATGGTATCAGGAAGGTTGTATATAGGCTCCTGCATCACTCGGAACGTGGCCAATGCAGATAGCACCTTCCCAGTCTCCAATGGGATCCCCATTAGCATGCAAGCTCCGAGGTCACCACAGCAACAAAGGTCGGGGCGCCCAGAACACGAAGGTGAGGATGCTCGAAGTGTAGAGGTATTTCTTCAGCCAATTTATCTCGGTCTTCCTTAGCTCGATGATCTTGGATAAGAACTTCATCTCCCACCCCTGCAGCTTCAGAATCCGCAGTTTCGTAGGATCTCAGACGTCGCCTTCATCCTGACATCCTTGCAATCCATCAGCTTCTGCTGGAAATTCTCCTGCATTCGCCCAGGAGGCACATTGGCAAGCATGACCAGCACTGTGGCGCCAAGCGCGGCGAGCGAGGCGAGACCCAGGGTGGAGTACAGGATGAACAACGCCATGCCGACTTGCAGTGGTACCAGCCAGAGGTCGTGCATGTACCATGAGAAGTAACCGATGCGGTCGGCGTCGACGCTGATGATGTTGATCATCTCGCCGCTCGTGCGGCTCTGCCTGGACCTGCTTGACAGCGCGAGTCCCTTTTGGTACACGACGGCGACAAGCGCGGAGCGCGCGCGTATCCCAGCCTGCTGCAGCCGGAAGTACCAGTGCCTCTGCGACACGCACTCGAACGCCTTGGCGACGATGAACGTGGGGACAAGGAGCTGGCCCCTGCTCGCGTACCTCTTGTCGCCGTTGAGGTACTGCCACCAGGGAGTCGATGAGGTACGGACCCGACGTAGGTGGCGACGTTGTAGAGACCAGAGCGTAGAACGCGGTCACCGTGACGTGCCACCACACGGTGCGCACCAGGGCCTTGGTGAGCTTGAACGCCGTGACGACCTTCCGGCCGGAGCCGGAGACGTCGCCGGTCAGCGCCTCCAGGTTGGCCTTGAACGTGGGGAACAGGGAGGCGACGCTGTCGCCGGGGTCGAGGCCCGGGACGTCGTCCAGGCCGAGGGTCTTCTTGTGGCCGGCGGCGAGCAGGGGCCCCATCCACGAGAAGCTGAGCACGCTGAGGAAGCCAGCGCCGGTGAACAGGGGACGCCTTGGAGGCGCTGCTTCCGCTGTCGTTGGCAGCCTCATGCGCGCCGTGTTCAGCAGAGGCTCCTCTGCAGCGGGGCCACCTCCCTCCCTCCTCCCCAGAAGCCCAGCGGAGAGCAGAAAGACGCCACAACAACCGAGACGGCGTCGAGCGCCCACGTGGGGGCGGGCACGGGGGAGCCCGTCGAGGCTCGTCGCCACGTGGGCGGCGACGGCGAGGACGGAGAGCAGCAGAAGAGCGCCCACCAGAGCCTGAGCAGCGCCGGCAACCGCTCCTCGCGCAGCCGCCCGAACTCGAACTGCAGGTACGCGGCGAGCAGCAGCCACGCCACGGCGCGCGCGGCCGCGTCCACCAGGCCCGCGACGTCATACCGCGACCCACGCGGCGCCGCCACCGCCGACCAGGCCCAGGTAGCACGCGTACCCGGCGAAGAGGACCGCGGCCGCCGCCAGGGCCCACGTGGCGCACGCCACGACCCCGTAGCACCGGAACCCGCCGCCGCGGTACGCGAGCCTCCTCCGCCGCGCCTCCCCGTCCTTGCCGGAGACACCGCATCGGCGGAAGACGAGGTGTCCCGCGACGGCGAGAGCGACGAGGAGGTGGGCCGCGCCGTCGACGCCGTGGAGGAAGAGCGGCCGCAGGAGGAAGGCGGCGAGGGGCCCCTCGCCCGCCGCCGCCGAGTAAGGCGGTGCGGCCGTGGACGCGGCCATCGGTCTGTGGGCGAGTGGTGCCCTCAGTTCAGTATCGAGGCGCGGGCGCGGGATTGGCGAGGGTTTTATACTGGACTCGTCAGGGTCGTGACGGCGACGCCGCTCGGGGTGGCGGTCGGTCAAAGGCGGCTGCTGGCCTGCTGCTGCCCGGGGCTGGGCTCCTTGGGGTGCAAGACACCGAAGCAACCCACCCCACCCCACCCCACCCCACAGCGGGAACTGGAAGAAGCGAACGGCGCGCGTCCGCGTCTCGGTGCCGCCGGACCGCGACGGGCCGACGGCGATGGGGATTATTTTACCGGGCGCGGGGAATTACCGCGACGAGGAGGCCAAATGAGATCCCCCCTCGGTTCACACGAAAAAATATTTTGTACAGCAGTCATCAGGGATTTTGTTTTTTGAACGGGAAAAAAGGTGGTGGTTATTAGAGGAAAGCGGTTACACCACAACCCCTATTCCCACACATACAGTGCGGGCAGATATCTTGCCCATTAATAAGGGCAGTGGCGCAAGCCCCGAGATTAGGGAATCTTGGAATTTCTACTGCCACAATTGCAGCCTATGATGTTTCAAGACTGTGATGGTGCTCTAAAATCAGATACGTGAGGTCAGTTGCTCCTAAAGTTCACGTTCAACTGAGTACCGTACCAAACTTGAGTCTCGAATTTTCCAGTAACTCACAAAAGTGCAAATATGTTGAGAAGACGGCCACAACACCACCAAGGCTTACAATACCGATCCTACCGCTCGAATCGCTCCTGCTCCTCCTAGGTTTGCCGGTTTTCACGTAATCTGGCAAAATGGTTGGTAAACCGCTCAAATTTTCAAAAGCACACAAATAGAATAAAAGCAAACCAGTCGATTTCTTCTGTTTATCGTTAGATTTTCACGGTTTATCAAGAAAATTTCTTCTTTGGAACGCGAACCGTTTGGTTTCATAATTTTAAATGTTTTCAAATCTCTATGTTGAAAACCGGCCGCCTCTTATACCGGATCGGTTTCTTGTTTTTCGCAAAAATCAACTGATTTCTTTAGTTTTGAAAAGCATGAGTACAGCTACTTTTGTGTTACGATGTACTAGTGAGATGCTAGAGGGAAAGCATAGCATATTGCAATCATGTACCTCAATGCTGAGTGTTCTCTATTTGCTATCCAAGGTATAACTGTTCTCTACACAGCTTCGTAGTTCCAGTGCTCACAAAACTCACATGTAATAGGTGCACATGATGAGTTAACCAATTCGATTTATGTTATTTAAGAAAATGATCCACATTAAGAGTGAAGAAACCATGCTAATGCAACACAATCTTTATATCTTTGAGGAAAGCTTTAATGAAAACTATGAGGTGAGCAGCCTTTAGTGAGCGGATAAGCCTTTAGTAAAAATTATCTCCTAAAAAATGCACTGTCTCTTCGTAAATATTACTCCGTACACAGTAGGTACATGATCCAGTACGCTTAACACCAACTTAATGTAGTTATTGGCAGGGCTAGTTATGGGGCGGGGGGCTAGGGAGGCCATGCCCCCCCCCCCCCCCCCCCCCCCCCCCCCCCAACACACACACACACACGCACATCTCCTTCACAAAAAAACTCCATTTGTTAATTTTTAGTCTTCGAGATTATTAGATTGAAAACATCTTACTTGACAGAATAGTTGAAGAAAAACGATGCGTAATGATTCAGCTTGCGTTTGAGGTATGGCTGTCAAACAACAAAATGATGAATCATGCTGTGCTCTGCCCTCAAAACAACGCTAAACAGAAAGAAGCTATGTAGAATCACCTTATGCCCTCAAAGCTATTTAGACATTCTAGGTTTGAGTCCTCGTTCAACCTAATGCTGAACACTTAACGGAGGCGTGTTTTGAGTAGCGGTATAGGTTTGTTAAGATCCTCAAGTTTTCTTTTAGCTTAAGTGCTTAACTGTACTTTTTGAGCAAGAAAAGTAGCGGTAGAGGCCCTCTCTGTCGCGCCCTGCTCAGTTTTCCTAGCTTCTCCGATCTCCCATCGCGTTTTAGGGATTCCATATTTTTAAAGGTGCCATTATTGGGTCTCATCTTCATCCTGCACTATTATTCAGCTAGTTGCCCAAAAGCCGGTGCTATGGGTACTTCGTAAAGCCTGAAATCTAGCACCACTAAATAGACCTTTCGATCAACTATAAAATGAAGAATCAGAGATAACTTTCTGCTGCATCTCTTCATGCTTAGCATCCATTGTAACATTGCGGCCAATAAGCATATGAGTAGCTGGTAGGTCGGTCACTTTAATTTCTCGTTGGAGAATGTTGATTTTTTTTTCTATCTATCAAAAGATGAATGTTTGATATTGTTAATACTAAGATAAACTAATGCTGATGCTGCAAACCTGCTATTGGGCCAACATAGCTTTCTCCAAAAATATGCAAGTCACCTCAGATCATTCTGAGTGCGTGACGATAGGGCATCAGCACCAGCAGCAGGATAGTCATTGTTGGGTTTGCGTAAAATCAGAATCAGATTCCTCGTGCAGTACAGGTAAAGGGAAATCCACAGCAGGTACTCACAAGCTGCTCGGCTATATCTTAACTTCTCCTACTTGGTCCTCCGAAATTATCGTGGCAAGGGCACCGCGTCGCTGAAAAGTTGCCGTCTACTTCAGTCATCGCCATGCCTTTTCTTTCGGACCAGTTATCGCCATGCTTTTATTTCCATTCTTCTTTGACGTCATACGACTTGATTTGATTTCATTTTGTTACTGAGAAGATTTTGTTACTACTCCCTCCGTTTTTTAATATATGACGCCATTGACTTTTTTGGTTACGTTTGACCGTTCGTCTTATTCAAAATATTTGTGTAAATAGCTAAGTGTATAGGTTAATCTTAAAGTGCTTTTGATGATGAATCTAATGATATTCATTTCACATTCAAAAAGTAATTATTTAAATATATATTATTGGTCAAAGTTCAACGAAAAAGTCAATGACGTCATATAATTAAAAACGGAGGGAGTATCTGCTGAACCATAATACTAGTACTTGATCCGTTTGAATCTCGATTACAAAGACGCGATCCCACAGCAATAATCTTCTGACTGCGATTTGCTCCTACGATTGCGTATCTTCTGATGCTCCAGCTTTTCGGCGTGGCATGTATATATATGTAGTGTATCGTCGTCTTCAGAGACGTGGTTTGCCAGATCAATGCTAGTAATGCAAAGGAGGGAGATTAGTTCATTAATGTACCTAAAAGAACTGGTTAATTAGGTCTCCTCTCATTCCTCAACGACTCCACCATGAAACAAGTCAACTAAATCGAAAGGCACGTGTGCCGTGCGCGCATGAAATTGCTGCGTTTGTCTACAATTAGTCGGAGCATTAGAAAGTTTTCCCCATTCCTTTTATCCAAAGCGACCAATCAACGATGACGACGAGTTCCCTCCGTGGGAGCTGGTGCATGTGTACTGCTACCTGGGAACTTGGTCGCCAAGCTACCCACCCACTGCAAACCTGAACAAGGCGGGCGAGCAATATTTGTTGCGAACTTGCGATCGGATTGCTCGATTTGACAGCGAGACGGCGCGATCGAGTTCAATTCATTGAACCTTCCTTGTCCTTGCTTTTGGCGCCACGCCGGCGGCACGGTGTGCTCGTACGCCATGGTCCCTGCAGCCTTTTGTCCGGTGCTTCTTCGCTACTAGTCTCGGTTAACAATTGTTCGCTCGCTCGGTGCTTGGCTGACTCCTCACCGCATTTGGTCGACAGCGACGGGGTCGAGAGGATTGGGGGAGCCACTGAAACGGCAAGGAAATTGCGAACCCTCTAATGGCACAACGCGTGTTGTCTCGTCTTGCCACCACGCCTGCTGCTTTGCTTGTCCGGTCTACTAGAGCGAGTCGATCCGACGACGATCGAACAATGTACGTCCAGGCGAGTGGGACTTTTTTTTTTTTTTTGAGGGCCAGGCGAGTGGGACTTTGGCCGTTGTCTTCGTGCAGGTTGTGTGTACACTTATGTCGATTCCTCATTTGAAGGGTGTGCGTGTGTGTGTTCCTTCCCTTTCAGCTTTTTGTTTATGGAAAAAGACAGGTTCTCTTCCGTTGCATTAAGAAGGAAAACAGTGGGGTGTTTTTACAGCAAGCCTTTAGCCTAGGCAGACCACAGGCGAGAAACGAACTAGCCGGTTAGTACTCTATTTTTTCCCCCGAATGACTAGCCAGTTAGGGTGTGTTCGTTTCCACGTGCTAAATTTTAGAGGGTTTTTTCAACGAATATTGTGATTACAAATAAAGTTTAATTACGAAACTAATTTCAGGACTACGCTTGAATTCGCGAGACGAATCGAATGAGGGTAATTAAAGCATCATTAGACGATAGTTACTGTAGCATCACTGTAGTAAAACATAGATTAATTAGGCTCATTAGATTCGTCTCGCGATTTAGAGGGGGGGTCGTGACATAGGTTTTGCCATTAAATTAATAAAATATGTTTTAAATAGCAAGATTCTCTTTGATGTGATGGGTGCTAAATTTTAGAGGGGGTTGCCGAACAGGGCCTTAGTGCTGTACAAAGCAACTACAGGACGTGTGAGAACTCGCATTGCACTAGCAAGTGAACATATGCTGCATATACATATATATATATATATATATATATATATATATATATACTGAATGTCTATTCTACGGGTATGTGCACTGTAGTTCACATCTGCACAGACCCCCAGTTGCAACACGTAACATTGGCCAATTGCAATACCCAGTACAGCGAGTTACAACGTGGTTAAAAGTTGCAACCCATATAGTCCATGATTGCAACTGACGACTCGTCGAAGTTGTAACTGATGTCACAAAATATATTATACATTCCGTTGCAACTGGCGTAACTCGTGTTGCAACTCGCCATTAATTTCATTGTAACCGAGATGCGTTGCAACTGGTTTATTGTAACCGTTGCAACTGCATGTCCCCGTCGTTGCAATTGCGAGGGTCTGTGCAGCGGTGAACTAAAATGCGCATATGTGCAGAATAGACTCGCCGTATATATATATATATATATATATATATATATATATACACGCCTTCACTCCCATCCTTTCTTCTCCAAGCTGTCTGAAGTTCAACTTTTTTCATGCATTGAAAATTCATGCTAATAGAGTGACTTTTTTCAGCACGAGCTCTCCAGATGTATGATGTGAAGGATTGAAGCAAGGGAAATGGAATCTTGTATGTTGAGCTTGGGTTGGACAATCTGCAGTCCATCTCCAACAGGTCTCCAAGTCTGAAGTCTCTTTGTCCCTCTTCTTGCAATGCTACTCGCTGGAGTGAAGTCTAAAAGCCAAATGCATTCATGGATTCCCTGGAGTGGTTGAGATCGATCTCAAGGCACTGATCGATTTGCCGAGTTCTTTTTCCAATTCTTTGGCATTGATCTGTTCTTCAACCTTTTCTCGTTGAAATATCTGCTCTCACTTTGTTGAAGAAGGTAAAAGAGGCACCACTATACTAGTATTTCACAGAAGGCGACCAGCACTATTGAATCCATCATCGTGATCCGTGGTCGTCCATTAGTTGCCGCAAGAAACGACTTGGCTTGCACTGTCATCTTTTTTTTTTCCTCGCAACTAAAGCAGAGATGGACCAACAAAAAGGAGAAAAACAGAGACTACCGCTTTAGTTACAGCGTCGGGGAATCGGTCAGGTGTTTTTTCTGTGCCCGGGGCGCCGGCGCCTTTGCGTCGGGGAATCGGTCAGTGATTTTTTTGTGCCCGGGGCGCCGGCGTCAAGAAGGCGGACCCCCCCCCGGCGTGGAACTCGGAACGGCGTCGGCGCGGGCGCGAATTCGTCGGTCGAATCGGTGAGACGTTGACTGTCGTAGCCTCGCGGCGCGGCCGTGCGGGGAGAAAATGCCCGGAGCGGGTCGGTGATCGGCCAGTTTGGACCATAGGCCGTGCTTCTCTCTGTGGATCACCTTCCTTTTGTCTCCGCTGGGCTGGACTGGTGCCGGCGTTTGGCGAGATCGCGAATGTCGTTCCCTAGATGGGCTGGGCTTCTATAATTCCGAATTTAGGCCGTGTTATCGAGTGCCCACCAAGGACGGAACAGTCAGTCATGTCATGTGCTGCCGCTTTGGCTGGCTGCCTCCTGGCGGCGGGCACTTCGAACGAGGTGTGTGTGGCGTGGCGTGGCGTGCGTGGCTGGCCTTCTGTTCTAGAGTCTGGATAAGTGATCAGTCACGGGACTAGTCGATTACACAGTGTTGATCATGCGCTGAATACTCGCGACGAACTTCACCGAACGGCTATGGAAGGGAAGAGTGAAGAATCGTTAAGGCTATCTTTCACAGCAAGCAAACGCCGCCAACGGGACCACAGCTGCCGGCGTTTTGGACAATACAACTATACAAGCGGCTCACCACTCATTAGTCATTGCTGGGGTGGCAGAATATGGTGGAAGTTCGAGAGCACAGAAAAGTAAACTGATGAAGTAAACAACAAGTTGGACATAGGAGTACGAATTACGAAAGCGATTACCCACAAAGCACGAGCAGAGGAGGGCATTTCGGTCCATTTCCAATTCCCCGTTTCACGCGCCGACCCAGCTGGCCGTGGCACACGGACACCGCGAACGGTCTTGTGGTGGGACGGTGACAGCGACGTTGACGCTTCCTCTGCCACTTACCCTATCCGACGGCGCCCGCTCCCCGCACTAGCCCATCCAACGGCTCACCAGTGGTGTCGTAGTAGACGACGCGGGCGGAGGCGCGGGTCCCCGGGACGAAAGCGAGAGCGGTAGCGGTCGGACAATCCCCAGCTAGTGCGCACCTCCGCGGGAGGGAGAGGGATGCGTACTGGGTAAGGAGGCGGCGGCGGCGGGGGCGGTGCGGCATTCGCGGCGGGCGCGGGCCGGCGATGGCGGCGAACACGGGGATGGTGGCCGGCTCCCGCGACGGGGTCGTCACGATCCGTCGCGACGGCGACGGTCCGGCGGTGCGTCCCCCTGCTCGCTAACGCTTTCCCCCCCTTCTGTCCGTCTGGTTTCGATTTGTGCGAGGGGATGGCCTGGCGGCCCGTTGATCCGTCCGAGGGTCGTGCGCCGCCGGGCGAATAGGCGTGGCCGCCGGATTGGCTGGCCGTTCGGTCGCTGTGGTTAGGGATGTCTAGGTTTATTGCCTTCACTTGGAGGGGTTTAGCTGCGAGGTACTGGTGGTCGGTGGAGGAGTGACGAATAGGTGGATTGCAGTGTGTGCCTCGCCCCCGGTGCGGGGCGGTGTTGGGCAATAGCAAATGCAGCGAATGGATTGAGCTGAAACGGACTGTCAGAGGGTGCTGGAGTTTCTTAGTTCCTCTACGGTTCAAATCCTCCATTTACTGCTATTAAGCTATTGACCTCCTAAAGTCTGGTGCCTATGGGTTCGCACGTGAATCCTACTTATCCCAGCTCTGGTCGATTCAATTTGTTTCCACTCTGCTCAGAGAATTTGTTGTAGCTTGCTGGCTTTCCAGAGTTGTTTTAGTAACTTGTTTGTCGGGTTTATCGCGCTGCTACATACATTCATCTCCATCTGTATTTCTGATGCAGGCTAAGCAGTTGAAGAACATGAATGAGCAAATATGTCAAATCTGTGGTGACTCTGTCGGGCTCTCAGCCACTGGCGATGTATTTGTTGCATGCAATGAGTGTGCATTCCCAGTTTGTCGGCCGTGCTACGAGTACGAGCGCAAGGAGGGGAATCAGTGCTGCCCTCAGTGCAAGACAAGATACAAGAGGCACAAAGGTCAGCTTTCTGTGGAATATACTGCACTTACTGATTCCGTGACTTATATCAAGATAGCAATTGACTTGATGAATTTATTAGTTCTTATCGCAAACTCATCTGTCTTGATTTTCTTGTGGATAACAAATGATGTTTCTCATCACACTGCCCTGTGTACTTCAAATTCAGGGAGCCCCCGAGTTCGAGGAGATGATGAGGAGGATGGTGTTGATGATTTGGATAACGAACTTAACTATGCGCAAGGCAGTGGCAGAGGTCCTCAATGGCATCTGCAGGGACAAGGAGAAGATGCCGATATCTCTTCGTCATCTCGACATGAACCGCATCATAGGATTCCACGTTTAACAAGTGGGCATCAGGTATAACAATATATGCCCGCTATACGATGGTAGCCTTTTAGCATGAAGCTTGAATGGAGCCAATTGAGTCACTAGCTCAAGGGCAGTGCAGTAAAGTATTGTTGTGTTACCTGCTATAAGCGTTCTAAATGCAGGTCATCTAGACGTGTAAATAATTGCATGCACATGTAATTGTTGCCCTTACCTGTTAACGGAAGTCAACAGTTTAGCTGAACTTGCCACACCTCTTGCCAAACCTAATTGTTCACCACACTTGGGCAAAAATTGATAAAAACTTTAGTCTATGGCATGTGGGCTCAATAAATAAAAAACCATGACGCACCAAAACTGTGGCAGCAAACCAAACAGCTGCCACAGAAAGTGTGGCAACCTACGACCAAATATTCCCTAATACTGGCAACTGGTTTTGAAATCTATATTTATTTCGGAAATTGTTACTGTACTCTCCTACTTATAGTACGTTTTCACAATAATTTTTAATTAGCTTTCGTGGTACTGAACTTTAATGGTGCTTTAAGAACATCTTCTTTGTTGTGGACTGAGATGTTGACACATATCTTCAGATTTCTGGAGATATTCCTGATGCTTCTCCCGACCGTCATTCTATCCGCAGCCCAACACCAAGTTATGTTGATCCAAGTGTTCCAGGTATGTTTTCATGTTATTTACAGTTGTCTTGATATCAGTTCATCTTCAGATTATTTGAAATGTATGTATTCATTTGTTGTCCTGATAACAGTACCTGTGAGGATTGTGGACCCTTCAAAGGACTTGAATTCTTATGGGGTTGGAAGTGTTGACTGGAAAGAAAGAGTGGAGAGCTGGCGAGTTAAACAAGAGAAAAATATGATACAGGTTAACAGATATCCAGCAGAGGGGAGAGGAGATATCGAAGGGACTGGCTCAAATGGTGAAGATTTGCAAATGTATGTTGCTTGTTATGACCTCATTTGCTTCTGTTCTGTTTTTCCCTTGTTGTAGGTTAGCTTATTATCCTACAATAAATACTCACATTGACCTGGGATCTCATTTTCATTTTAAGTTGCGTATGCTGAATATAGCAAACCACATAGGCACATACTATTAGTTTTGATTTGGAAGATTCTTGGAATGTAAAATGAGAATGTAGGATATTCTGTGGCTTCTTAGGCCTAATTACTTTATCTGTCTGCTGACTAGAATGTAGGATATTCTAGCAACTTTTGTTTGGAAAAAGTAACCACTAATATAGTAATATGTGTGTCCTCTCTAAGCTGATGTTGCTGTTGGGTAGCTCACATGTTCTTCTTGTCTGCAGGGCTGATGATGCACGGCTACCTCTAAGCCGTGTCGTGCCTATATCTCCTAACCAGCTTAATCTTTATCGAGTAGTGATCATTCTCCGGCTTATCATCCTTTGCTTCTTCTTCCAGTATCGTATAACACATCCAGTACGTGATGCTTATGGATTGTGGCTTGTATCTGTTATTTGTGAAGTTTGGTTTGCCTTGTCTTGGCTTCTAGATCAGTTCCCAAAGTGGTATCCTATCAACCGTGAAACTTACCTTGACAGGCTTGCATTGAGGCAAGTTTCCCTTTGATATTTCCTACAAGATGTTGGCAATGCATCAATTGTCATATTTAGGATTTCTTTTAATTACACTAAGATTTCTCACTTAACATTGCAGGTATGATAAGGAAGGTGAACCGTCACAGTTGGCTCCAATTGATGTTTTTGTCAGTACAGTGGACCCACTTAAGGAGCCTCCACTAATTACTGCGAATACTGTCTTGTCCATTCTTTCAGTGGATTACCCTGTTGACAAAGTATCCTGCTATGTTTCTGATGACGGTTCAGCTATGTTGACCTTTGAAGCTCTATCAGAAACTGCTGAGTTCGCTAGGAAATGGGTTCCTTTTTGCAAGAAACACAACATTGAACCTAGGGCTCCAGAGTTTTACTTTGCTCAAAAGATAGACTACCTAAAGGACAAAATCCAACCTTCTTTTGTGAAGGAAAGACGGGCTATGAAGGTAAGATAAGGAATCAAATAGTTAGATTATTGAATATTGATTGCATAGGACTTTGTTGGACATTTTTGATCCCTTGAGATGTTTTCTGATAGAGGGAGTATGAAGAATTCAAAGTTCGAATCAATGCCCTTGTAGCAAAAGCACAAAAAGTACCTGAAGAAGGCTGGACCATGGCTGATGGCACTCCTTGGCCTGGCAATAACCCAAGAGATCATCCGGGAATGATCCAGGTATGCTTTGAACTTCAAATGCTTACTACTTGCACAAGTTCAGTTCATTATAAATCTTATTCTTATGTGATGCTCTTCTTTTTGAGCTCAGGTATTCTTGGGGCACAGTGGCGGGCTTGATACTGAAGGAAATGAGTTGCCACGGCTTGTTTATGTTTCTCGTGAAAAGAGGCCTGGCTTCCAGCATCACAAGAAGGCTGGTGCCATGAATGCTTTGGTACATGTTCACAATAGCTACCTTGTTTAGTTGTTTACAAATGTCAATTCTGTTTGCCCATCTCTTTATGTTCTAAACTATTTTTATTCATCAACAGATTCGCGTATCTGCAGTCCTGACAAATGGTGCCTATCTCCTTAATGTGGATTGTGATCACTACTTCAATAGCAGCAAGGCTCTTAGAGAAGCTATGTGCTTTATGATGGATCCAGCACTAGGAAGGAAAACTTGCTATGTCCAGTTTCCACAAAGATTTGATGGTATAGATTTGCATGATAGATATGCGAACCGGAATATTGTCTTCTTTGATGTGAGTATATCAGTTAGTTTGTGTACCATATTTGCAAATATTTCATGCTGACATTTTTTTCCTGTACAGATTAACATGAAGGGTTTAGATGGTATACAAGGTCCTGTGTATGTGGGAACAGGATGCTGTTTCAATAGGCAGGCCTTGTATGGGTATGATCCTGAGTTGACAGAAGCTGACTTGGAGCCTAACATTATTTTTAAAAGTTGCTGTGGTGGCAGAAAGAAAAAGGATAAGAGCTATAATGATACCAAAAACCGCGCTATGAAGAGAACAGAATCTTCAGCCCCAATCTTCAACATGGAAGATATAGAAGAGGGCTTTGAAGGTCCGCACTTGTTGATATTCCTTTAGTTTTGCTTTGTTTTCTTGGAAGTTCACTCCATATATTGCAAACGCAATTCTAGTAATTTCTTGTCATGCCTATTAATATGAGTTGTGGATTCTGAACAGGATATGAAGACGAAAGATCTTTGCTTATGTCCCAGAAGAGCTTGGAGAAACGCTTTGGTCAATCTCCAATTTTTATTGCATCCACCTTCATGACCCAGGGTGGCATACCACCTTCAACTAACCCAGCTTCCCTGCTAAAGGAAGCCATTCATGTCATTAGTTGCGGATATGAGGACAAAACAGAATGGGGGAAAGAGGTCAGTTCCTTTGTGGCCCTCTAATTAGACTAGTTCTTTTTTTCTCCCATTTTATTTCGTAAACTAGAGTTCACTTGCTAATAAAATTGCTATGATCTTGTTCATAAATGAGTTTTTCCTTTCATCTTGTATGCTTTCAGATTGGATGGATATATGGCTCTGTTACTGAGGATATCTTAACTGGATTCAAAATGCATGCAAGAGGTTGGATATCCATATACTGCATGCCACTTCGGCCTTGCTTCAAGGGTTCTGCTCCAATTAACCTTTCCGATCGTCTCAACCAAGTGCTACGATGGGCTCTTGGTTCAGTTGAAATTCTTCTTAGCAGACACTGTCCTATCTGGTATGGTTACAACGGAAGGCTGAAGCTTCTGGAGAGACTGGCCTACATCAACACCATTGTTTATCCTATTACATCTATTCCACTGGTAGCCTACTGTGTGCTTCCTGCTATCTGTCTACTCACCAACAAATTCATTATTCCCGAGGTAGGTCACACAAAGGTGCCATTATTCCTTTATACCATTGTGTTCTAAAACCTTGCATCTATCTGCTTTTCCTCTCTGTGAACTTTGTGGTTCCAGTCATACGGTAGATGCATACTTTGTTTCCTTATCTGTTCTTATTTACTGTGTTCTTTCTTGGGGTTGGAGACTTGTAGGGAAGAGTACAGGGCCCATCTTGTGTTATTCATGGGCTGAAGCTATTGTTTTATTGCATTGTGCTTATAAATAAGAATATTTGCTGCGTTTTGTGTGGTAGTGGTTGAGACTACTATTCAAACATAATCAATAAATGCTAGTCTATGGTATCTTAATACTAGATTTTTCTATTGCTATTTTCCTGTCTAGGCCTGTTGTGATATTCATGTATTGATGAAACAAAGAAATTTTCATGTGTATGTTCAGATACGCTGTTCCTAATAGATAACATCCATCTCTCTTCTATTTTGCAGATTAGCAATTATGCTGGGATGTTCTTCATTCTGCTTTTTGCATCCATCTTTGCCACTGGTATTTTGGAGCTTCGGTGGAGCGGTGTTGGCATTGAGGACTGGTGGAGAAATGAGCAGTTCTGGGTCATTGGTGGCACCTCTGCACATCTCTTTGCTGTGTTCCAAGGTCTACTGAAAGTGCTGGCAGGGATTGACACAAACTTCACGGTTACATCAAAGGCAAACGATGAAGACGGTGATTTTGCCGAGTTATACGTGTTCAAGTGGACAAGTCTTCTTATTCCCCCAACAACCGTGCTTGTGATTAACCTGGTGGGCATAGTGGCAGGAGTATCATACGCTATTAACAGTGGCTACCAGTCCTGGGGTCCGCTTTTCGGGAAGCTCTTCTTCTCAATCTGGGTGATCCTCCATCTTTACCCTTTCCTAAAGGGTCTCATGGGGAAACAGAACCGCACACCTACCATTGTCATTGTTTGGTCCATCCTCCTTGCGTCCATCTTCTCATTGCTGTGGGTGAAGATCGATCCTTTCATATCACCTACCCAGAGAGCTGTTTCCCAGGGGCAGTGCGGCGTAAACTGCTGACTGAACTGATTGCTGAACTGTATCGGCTCCGGTCAAAGTCTACCCCTTCATTGTATATACCAGAGGAGTTCAGGTGAGATTTTGTGTTGGATGGAGAAGATGCGTCGTCTGAGTTATGCTTCTGGTCGTTAGCGTCTTCGGTGACTCTGCTGCATGTGTCTGCCACTCTGCCTAATAATTGTCAACTTATGTCGTGATACTTATTTATTACTACTAAGCTGTAGCAACTTGTACCCGACTGTAACTATTAGGAGTGGACTTTCGGTGATGTTATTGATGTAGGAACTTTTATTTAGCCTCTGAAACGCTTGGTTGAGATTTGAGATCACTGTAATTGCCTGGGCGCATTATCGGTATAATATGAATAATGTAGTGTGCGTCCTGTTTCCTGTAGTCACTTGAGATTGAACTCACTACAGTTACTGTTTTTGATTCTTGCTGCTGTACTGTTTTTGATTCTTGCTGCTGCATCCTGGAACAGTAATGTATAGCGCACACTTTTGTTGGGTATGCATCAGGTTGGGTGGAGAGAAACGTAAGGCAAACAGGTGCCTGGACCTCCTCATGAACCACTGAATTCTTGCTTCCGAGGACCACCACTGGAGAAGCACTGATCACTGAAGGAGCAGTTCAATTCAGGCTTCAGCAGTGCGGCAGGGTCAGATGCCGCGGCATTTCTGCCCTGCCCTGCCCTGCCGAGATGCGATGTTGCCCTGCCCGGCAGTGTGCACTGCGCGCGCTAAGCCGTCCGTTCGTTCGAGGCGCCGTTTCACATGCCAAGCAGTGCGGCGCGCGCGCGGTAACTGCGGTCAGTGACCGCGCGCGCGCGGTTCACGTGCTCCCGCTCGCTCGATCTCGGATCAAGCTCCGCTCTTCTCGCCTCTTCACCGGACGCCAGAGGCATGCCGTCCTCCCTCGCATGGATCACTTGTCCCTTCCTCGTTGGACCATCCGCGCTCGCCTTGTACCGTGTACGGACCCGTCCCAGGCCGTAAGCGCAAGGAGACACATCAGATGTGCGGGTGCAGCTAGCACGTCCGTCCAATTCGTCGCGTGTTTTGTCCTCTACCTGTTCAGTTAACTGCAGCGTGCTGCTATCTCCAAACATTTGTTTATGGTTGTCGTAACCCATATTTTCAGATATTCTCGACTTAATTTGGTATATTTTGAAGACTTGTATCGCATAAAAGGAAACTTATAGATAGACTCCGAATCTGTTACTACAGATCGGAAGTCTTGTAGAACAAGGCAAGAACTCCTAGAGGCGGTAATAGGACTATAAATATACATGTAACCCTCCGATGAGAGGACATCGACAATTGCATCATACATACCCCCATATTCAACACGACATACACTGGACGTAGGGTTATTATCCTCCGGGAGGCTCGAACCAGTATAAAAACTCTCTGTGTGCCCTAGATTGATTCCTCGATTGATCGTTGTTCCCCGAACCAAATATTTGCCGTTCTCTCGATTATTCGAGCGACGACAGAGGCGCGCCAGGTAGGGGAACAGCGCTGAGGATCCGTCTAGAGCATCAGATGGCATTGGCGGACAAGATGAAGTTCCCGGTGGGCGCCGAATTCAAGTTTGGATCTTTCACGTTCGTCGCGAACAAGGAAGTAAATCTCTAAGAAAAGACGTTGTCGGTGGCGCAGGAGGCGTCCCTGGCGGCCATGAAGGCTCCGTTCCCGGACGGATCTGCTGAAAAGAGTTCGTCGGCGGCGCCACGCGTGTCGCCAGCGGCCCCATGTGCAATGTTCGGACTGCGGAATTCCGCGGCCGAGTTCCAGATCGCCTCGCGGGTATCGGGCTCTCCGTTTGGAACCCGCCTAGAAGACGGATCCACCTCTGATCCGCCACCTAGCTTTGCCCTAGAAGCGAGGATGCAAAAGATCGCTCTCGTCATCACCGAGGGGCAGTATTTTCCTGGGTTCGGGCTCGGTTATCCTGATTACGAGTCCGACTTCAGCGACGAGGACTGCCCCGAGATCGGAGAGGATCCAAATCAAGGTCACAACCCGGCCAGAGAAGTCTTCATGGCGGGGCGTGACGACGAGGCGTCCAGCGATTTGCGCACCATCGATTCGATCAGATCTCGGTCGGTTGCGCCATCCAATGTGACGCTGAGAAATCTCAACACCGACTTCGATGCCGTCCGGTTCCAGACCGCGCTGGATTCCCTTGCGCGTATGGCTCCCGACGGGACACCACTAGCTCCGCTGGTACAACAGGTCGTGGAACTCGCCGGCCGTGTGATCCCTCAGCAAGAACAAGATGTGGCGGCGCCGGCCAGGACTCCGGTACACAGACGCCTGGGAGCCACCAATGATCAGAGGGCCGACTCATCTTCGCATGGATCGTCTTCCGATCACCCCAGGCGACGTCGGCGTGACCTAGAGCCTTCGAATGCAAGACATCAGCTGAACCAACGGAGGAATCAAACCGACAATCCCCCAAGCGGGGAACCAGACCGACAAACTCCGGGCGCTCCAGTTCATAGAGGGGTACGCTCAGAGACGGCTCTCAAGCCGCCCCCGTATAGGGCTCTGGGTCGTTATCTCCGAACTATTGAGTGGCCAGCCAAGTTCAAAGTGGGATCCATCGACAAATACGATGGGACCATCAACCCAAAGGAGTTCTTATCAATCTACTCCACGACGATAGATGCCGCGGGAGGAGATGAAAGGATCAAGTGCGCCTATCTGCCTACCGCCCTGACCGGAGCAGCGCGGTCGTGGTTGCTAAACCTCCCGGCATATCACTTCGACTCCTGGGCGGAATTATGCGAGGTCTTCAAGGGAAATTTCCTTGGATCGTACAATCGCAACGCAACGCCAGAGCAGCTCCGAGGTGTTAAACAGAAGGCTGATGAAAGTCTTCGAGATTACTGTTGGCGGTCGTTAAACCATGATTTGACCGCCACCCTACCGGTAAATAAAATCATAACACCAAGATTTTGTGCATAGTAGTTAGGAATAATGCTACTCCACAGGTTTTGGTGAATATTTGGATGCAGGAGTGGATAATGGAGAAAAGTGGGCCCAGCCAGGGAATTTCTCTGGCCGGCCGGCCCCACCATAGGCCGGCCGGCCCCACCTGGTGGCCGCAGGCCCCAGACTTCCTCCAATGGGCTGGAAAATAATCCATAACATATAATTCAGGGCCAGCCCAGCAGAATTGCACCGCCATTCTAGAAGGTGAGCTATTTGGGCCTTAACTTGGCCCTCACTTCAATTCTGCCGACCCCAGCGAGGAGCCGACCTTCAGACCGCCTTCAGGGAGTGATCTGGAGCGTCCAGGCGCAAGACGGTGGTAAACCGCCACAGGGGACGGCCGGCCGGCCAACCCCCTAGGCCGGCCGGCCGACTTTGGCGCCACCGCCTCTCCAGCTTCGGCCAGGGTGCTCCCACCGCCTTCACAAGCTATAAATTGGACCCCCCGGCCTCAGAAGCAACTCGCACCATCACACTTCATCCAAGTGTTTATTAGTTTAGTTTAGTAGTAGCTTTGGGAGTTAGAGTAGAGTAGAGTAGAGTGAGAGCTCTCTCGGGCTTCCGGAGTCTTCTCGGAGTTCGGTATAGTTCTTTGTATCCTTACTCTTTTGAGATATTATTTTATTTAATATATATATTTAGTTTATTTTTTATTTATTTCTTTTAGTAGTTCTTTTCTATTTAGTTTATTTATTCGTTAAGTAAGTGCTCGTAGAAGTCTTGTTGTGGCATTCGTGATTGTTGGAATAGCAAGTACGAGAGAGTGCCTTCGTCGGAGATGACGTCGTGTGAAATCTGTGCTTGTTCATTCTTAGATAGGACTGCTCCGTTGATCAAGAGTAGTTCCTCTAGACGGGTTGTAAGCATGGCGCTTAGAACTTAGCCTATGCACGTTTGGCACCCAGCCCCACGGAGGATGGTAGCCGCGAGTGTATGTGACAGCTGCACCGGTCTCTGTAATCCACCACGTCCGGGTTGGACTCAGTAGGGTCTTAATTATAGCATACGGTTCCCTAGGTTTGAACTAGCTTCATCGGTTAACCTAGTACGTGTGTGCCCCGAAACGACATGACTTGTATGTGTATGAGCCTAACTAGAGTAGATAACCTTTGTAGACTTGACTGCTAGAAAGAGTAAATAATAGATAAACATACAGGTAGCCTTAACTCTATCTCGTTGCTCTCCCAAATGTATACTACAGTTTTCTTTCATTACCTTTGATTTGAAGATGTGTGTGCCACCCATATATATGATGCCTATCTATCCCCGTCTCAAGTATAGTTTGATACATTATTCTTTCTCCAAATTATCCAATGCATTGCTATTATTCAGCTCCCTTTCGCTCTGCTTCCCTGCGGAAATATAAATACGATAACCCTGGAATACTCCAAGGTGAAATGCTACAATGGTGATCCGTGCGCTTGCGGAATTAATGAATTTAATTTTATCGCATAAGAACCGCCAACAATTACATCAAGCTCTTCTGCTTAATGAAGAACACGATTCCGGACATCTCTGATCTGGAGGTGATCCTTGCCTTCCAAGAAGGGTGGTTGGATGTGAAGATGGTGGAGACCATAGCAGAGAATGAGCCCAAGACTACCGCAGAGCTGTTCCGATTGGCAGAAATCTGCGCTAAGGCCGCTGATGCCCGTGCTCGCCTCTCTGATGGCCGGGGCAAGGCTCCGAAGAAGAAGTCAGAAGACAGGGAGGTGAACACGATGGATCGACCAGGACCAGATCGCAATCACTTTCGTAAGAAGTGAGGTCGTCCCGAAGGCGTGGCTAAATGGTGTCCCATACACCGTTCCCCCAACCACGAACTCGAAGAGTGCTTCGATTATCTTAAGCTCGAAAAGAAGCGTCTGGAAGAAGGCAAGATCTTGCGGACGGCTAGAGAGGAGGACCGAAGTCGAGAGAACCAAGATCGAGAGCACCGAGATCGGGAACACCGATATAGGGAGCACCAAGACCGTGGGCGTCGAGATCGGGAATACCGAGATCGAGAGTCCAGGGAACGTGATGACCGGGATGAACGCCCACGCTACAGAAGTCGCAGAGATCATGACGATGACGAGGAGGAGAGGTACCCGGAGATCAGCATGATCTTCGGAGGGAGCTCCGCTCTGTCGTCGAAGAGCCAGTACAAGAAACTGCAGAGAGAGGTGGCTATGGCAGAACCCTGTTCTAGAAGACTAGAGTGGTCGGACACCCCGATCGCATTCAATGCCGATGACCATCCGAAGACTCTTCTGAGCAACCCAAAGTTGCTCTTCGTCGCCAAGATCATCGTCCACAAGAACAAGATCGCGAAGACGTTGATCGACAACGGGAGTGGTCTCAACTTGTTGATGAAGAAGACATACGACCAGATGGGCCTGCCGATCACCGCTCTCCGACCAGTTGAGGAATCATTCTATGGCATCTTGCCTGGGGTGTCTTCGCGTCCTCTTGGGAAGATAGAGCTAGCAGTGACAGTGGGCCCGAAAGAGAATAGGAGAACTGAAGTTCTGACGTTCGAGGTGGCTGACTTCGAATCTGCCTACAATTGCATCCTGGGGAGGCCGTTCCTATTCAGGTTCATGGCGGCCGCACACTTCGCCTACGCCATACTCAAGATCCCAGGACCTGCGGGTGTTATCACGCTGTACGCTGATCAGGACCTGGCCGTGAGATGCGACGTCAACGCGCTAATCATAGCTGGGCACTTCGACTCGAAGGACCCTGACTCGCAGCGCCAGACGAAAACCCCCCGGGAGGATAAGAGGCAGATAGCAGCAATCGCCGACACGAAGGCTTCAGATGCGGCATCCCCGTCGACAGCGGCCGCCCAAGCGCCAGCAAAGACTGTCAACAAGCCAAGCACGAAGGAAGATGAGCCTGCTAAAAAGGGCAGCAAGCAGATCAGCCTCAGCTTCGTCGACCCCGGCAAGAAGACCAACGTCGGGGACGATCTCGACCCTAAATAGGAAGACGCCCTAGTAGCCTTCCTCCGGGAAAATATCGATGTGTTCGCATGGCAACCATCTGATATGCCCGGGATCCCCAGGGAGGTGATCGAGCACAAATTGGGGATCGACCCGGCCTTCAAGCCGATCAAGGAAAAGCAGCGAAGGTACACGCCGGACAAACGCGACGCCATACATGAGGAGGTCACTAGGCTTCTCAAAGCCGGGTTCATTAGAACGATAAACTATCCTGAATGGCTAGCAAATCCTGTACTAGTTCCTAAGCCAGATAAATCCTGGCGCATGTGCGTCGATTACACTAGTTTGAATAAAGTTTGTCCTAAAGACGAGTACCCTCTTCCGAGGATAGATCAGATTGTAGACTCTACATCCACTAGTGAGTTACTAAGTTTTCTTGATGCTTATTCTGGATGTCACCAAATTAGTCTCAATGTTGATGATCAAGAAAGGACGGCCTTCATCACGCCGTTCGGAATATTTTGCTACATCACAATGCCCTTCGGGTTGAAGAACGCTGGATGTACTTATTAGAAGTGCGTGAACATAGTCTTCGAGGATCAGATCGGGAAGAACGTCGAAGCCTACATTAACGACATCGTTGTCAAGACCAAGAAGTCCGACGATCTTTTGGCGGATCTGAAGCAAACCTTCGACAATCTGAGAAAGTAAAAGATGAAGCTCAATCCGGCCAAGTGTGTTTTCGGGGTAAAATCTGGAAAGCTACTGGGGTACATGATCTCCGAGAGAGGTATTGATGCAAATCTGGTAAAAGTTGCGGCTCTTGAAAAGCTGAAGCCCCCGAAGACCAAGCGAGAAGTCCAGAAGTTAGCGGGCATGATGGCGGCCCTTAACCGGTTCATCTCAAGATCGGGAGAACGAGGTATGCCATTCTACAAGTTATTACGCAATCAAGATGGTTCACAGTGGGATGACCAGGCAGAAGAGGCATTTAAAGAGCTCAAAGCTTATCTCAGAAATATGCCCACCCTGAAACCCCCACAGCCAAATGAAGAACTGCTACTATATGTTGCTGCCACGGATTCAGTTGTCAGTGCTGCGCTGACAGTTGAACGGGAAACAGAAACTGGGCCCAAACAGTTCGCCGTTTATTTCGTCAGCGAGATATTGAAAGATGCCCAGACGCGTTACCCGATGGTGCAGAAACTATTGTATGCAGTGTTGATGACATCCAGAAAGCTGAAGCATTACTTTTTAGCTCATCCAATCAAGGTGGTCTCGGATAGACCGCTCCAGACTGTTTTGCAATGCAAGGATGCCATCGGCAGAATTGCTCAATGGTCTGTAGAGCTCGGTCAATACCAGATTGAATATGTCCCTCGAACAGCCATCAAAGGACAAGCTCTGGCGGATTTCATAGCAGAGTGGACCAATGATGGTGATGACGACAAGAAAGATCTAGATCACTGGGTCTTGTATTTCGATGGCTCCTTCACATTGAAAGGCGCCGGTTCTGGAGTTGTTCTTATATCTCCTGCTGGAAAAGTATTGAAGTACGCCATCCAGCTGCTCTTCCAAGCTACGAACAATGTTGCAGAATATGAGGGCCTCGTGATAGGTCTCCGCATTGCCAAATCTCTCGGTATCAGCCGACTGCTCGTGAAAGGGGATTCACAGTTAGTCGCCCGGCAGTTACAGAAAGAGTATCAATGCTCTGATCCGAAGGTGGTCGATTATCTTGAAGAAGTTAGGAAGCTGGAGAAAGGGTTCGATGGTCTCGAAGTACGGTACGTACCACGACTGGACAATCGTGATGCTGATCATCTAGCTTGCATTGCTTCATCGCAATCTCCAGTCCCAGACGACGTGTTCTTAGAAAAGCTCCACAAGCCATCGGCGACAAGTACACAAAATGAAGTGGAGATGATGGTTATTGACGCTGGGGAAGGCTTTGTCGAAGACTGGCGTACACCAATCCGCCTGTTTCTCGAAAACAATCCTATCCCAGATGACGATGCGGCCACGGACCGGCTGGCACGCAAATCCAAGCAATACGTGTTGATCGACGATGTGCTCCACAGAAGAGGTCTCAATGGCATTCTGTTGAGGTGTGTCTCGACAGAACATGGTATTCGATTACTGCACGATATACACGGTGGGATCTGCGGTGCACATGCAGCTTATCGCACTCTCATCGGCAAGGCATTCAGACACGGATTCTACTGGCCCACAGCGAAGCAGGACGCCATCCACCTCGTGCAGACATGTAAGTCCTATCAATTCTTCAGTAGGCAAAGTACAAGGCATGCTCAAGAGTTGCATACAATTCCTATCACTTGGCCTTTTGCAGTCTGGGGGATCGATATATTGGGACCGTTTCCTAAAGCCAAAGGAGGATACAAGTTCTTATACGTCGCCATCGACACTTTCACCAAGTGGATCGAAGCAGAGGCAGTTGTGAACATTACTCAGGTCGCTTCTGTCAAGTTCATGAGGAGTATAGTCACAAGGTTTGTGTCCCTAAGAAGCTGATATCAGACAATGGTCGACAGTTCGTTGGGAGCCAATTCGAGAGATTCTGTGCCAATCATGGCATAATTCATCCAACATCTTCGGTGGCCATGCTCAGACCAATGGTGCTGTTGAGCGAGCCAACGGGATCCTTATGAAGGGGATGCGTGCGCGAGTATATGAGAAGCTAGCAGCTAAAGGCAGGAATTGGATCGAAGAGTTACCGACCGTTCTGTGGTCAGCACGGACGTCTACCAGTCGAGCTACAAAAGAAACTCCATTCTTCCTAGTCTATGCGCTGATGCAGTGCTACCACCCGAGATTCACTTGGGGGCTCATCAGATCACCAACTTCTATTAAGACGACCAGCCGATCTCTAGAGAGGTTGATCTACTGCTCCTCGAAGAAGAACGCAACACAGCACTGCGTAATGTGGAACATTATCAGGAGGTTCTGAAGAAGCAGTACAATCGCAAAGTGGTCGGTTGACATTTAGATGTGGGAGATCTGGTGATCAAGAAGGATATCACTACCAAGGATAAGCACAAGTTGTCTTCTCCTTGGGAAGGACCATACATAGTAGTTGAAGATGCTGGCATGGGGGCTTATATCTTAGCCCACATTGATGGCGATATATTGCCTGGGACATGGAACACTGATCAGCTTAGAAAGTTTTATGTGTAATCCATTGTTGATGAATAAAGATGTGTTCAGTTTCTTCATCTACTGTGCAAGATCACAAAGGCTGACCTAGGTCGGTCTACTAGTTTGGCTGATGTCTTAGCCACATGAGGGTTATAAGACATCGGTACGAACAGCCTCTTCAGGCAAGAATTTGTCATAAGGCTTAGCCACACTGTGGTTCATAAGTTAATTGACCCTATGATGTTCTAGCGAGGGACCCTTAACCCATGAGATTAATAAGTGGCTCTCCCTAGGCCGGTTGCACGATCAACCACCCAACAGACTGCAAATCTTATGTCATACGGTGCTACATGATAGCTGCCGATGGTTCATAAGTTTTGTAAGTCTCCCCGAGTGTCTGAAGTAAGAGCCTTAGCCATCGAGTTATAAGTGCTAATTTCAGACCACATTGCAAGATCAACACCTAGCCATCGAGTTATAAGTGCGGAGCCTTACCTCCGGAAGAGTACCCGGGATCGAGCCCGGCGGGACGTGCCGGCAACTTCACTCGGAGGGTGAAGTGTGCTCTAGGAGGGATCGCCTTCGAGCGGAGGGACGGGGTCGAGACTCCGGCGGGAGTGACCCAACGTGGAGTAGGGGAAGGCGCCATCCTTTCGAGACCACGGGAAAAATCATGAGCATTCCTATCTCTATCTCCTTTACATACTAGCATTTACGTTTCCGCATTTACTTCATGTGCTAGTAGAATTGCTTGATAGGGTGTCTCTTTACTACTTGGTAGAATTGCTTGCTAGGGTGTTGCTTGTTGCATAGACTAGATTGTTTTGCGCGCATCGCTTGCTTTTGTTATCACCATATCTAGCCTTGCTACCTTCACGCCTAAAGTACGTTTGGGAGAAATTGTTGATACACCGATTCACCCCCCCTCTCGGTGCCCTTGATCCTTTCACATGAGTTCCAAATACGGAGCCAAGATATCAACGTCAACAAAATTAATTCAAACGTAGCTTGTCACAGACAAAGTTAAGCGTCAATTGATTAATGCATTTAGATATTGCAAAATTGAAATAATGCTTTCCTGCATACAGTAAAAACTGTATCCAAAAAGCAGGGGGCTGGGCTACTATGCATATCTAAATCAAATTAACAGGAGCTTGAGCTCCAGTATTACATCAAAATATTGTTTGATTGCAGGGCTTTACAAGCAATTCAAGGCCTCTCCTCATCAGAAGGAGGTACTTCTAAGTTCAAATCCATGATGAACTTGTCGGCTGACTCCATTAGTCCATCAACAAGTGCATCACGTTCAACTACATCACAAGTAAAGCCTTGCTCTACAATCTTCACATTCAGTTCAGGATGACGGTTCTTCAAAGCAGCCAGAGCGAAGGCGCATCCATTGACTAAACTATCAGCTACCTTGTCAGCAAGCTTGGCCTTCTCTACAGTTAGGATCTTGTTTGCATCCTTCAGTTTCTTCACCTCCGCCTGTAGAGATTGGATTACTTGACACTTGGCTGTGTTCTCAGTGCTCAAGGCTTCATTTTTAGAGCTCAAGTCTACAACAGAAAATATCTACTTCAGGGATATGCAAAAGGTAAGAAGTAAACAGTATATGACAGGAAGAATTACCCTGCGCTGTTTTCGATAAAGACTCTTTGTCTACACGCAGATCCTTGAGGTACTCCTTATGTTCGGCTTTCAGATCTGTGATCTCCCTGGCATGAGCTGCCTTTGCTTCATCATGGGTCTTATTCAAAGCAATAAGAGCAGCTTCGAGCTCTCGAATTCTGTCATCCTTCCCAGATGAAGCATAGGCAGCCTCAGTGTCAGAAAGTTTCTTCTGAAGAGCAGCAAGTTCTCCATCCTTCTGCTTAATCTTGTCAGTGAGGCGCTTGCAAGTCTGCTGATGCCACTTCTTGGCTGCTACAACCTCCTGGCTCAGCTTGTCGAACACCAAATTTTCCCCAACTGTCTCGGATGTAGAAGCAGAAACAGCTAGGGCTTGTTCAGTCACTGGTTGTATGTTTGAGGCCGGAGGGTTGGCGGCAGGAGCTGGATCAGCAGAAGAGGATGGAACACTATAGCATAATCACACATCAGAGGATCGTATGAAAATAGTTCAAACAGCAATGGAACTTAGCAAGAACACTCACGAAGTATCTCTCTTGGTGCGGAAGCGTCTTCTCTTGGCAGAAGGGCTAGAAGCAGATGTCGCCTGGGAAGACAAGACTTGAGAGATTTTGAAAAATCCTTTAAAGAGACTGTATTTCGATGGGTACCTGATCACCGGTGCGAGGATTAGGAACGCGAGTTGGAGGCAGTTCAGGGACATCGGAGGTAACAACTGCTGGAGTTGCTGAAGCTGCTGGAGCTGCTGGAATTGCTGGAGTTGCAGGAGTAGCCGTTCGGAAGCGCTTGCGGGTCGTTGTCTTTGTCTTTGCCCCGGATGGGGGCTTCGAAGGCTCGACGGCAGGTGAAGGAAGATTGGTGGCTTCGATACCCACCGGGATGTTACCGGATGTGGGATCGGCAGCCGGTTCAGCCCTCTCGGTTTCTCCGGGCGCCTCAGATTGCTCAACAGCAGCCACCTTTTGCTCAAGAGAGCTGGTAGCATCATCAGCAACGGTCATATTCTTTTCTTGATTGCCGTTGTCTTCTTCGTCACTATCCCCGATGACTATGTCAACATCAGGTTGGGCGTCATCAGGGCTAGGCTCGCAAAGGTTCTTCAGAACACAAGATTGTTATTGCAAGAAATATATTCGCAAGAGGGTGCGAAGAAATTCACAGCCAACATACCTCAGGAGGGGGGTTGTCTACGCTGTAAGGAGGAGGTACTGTCGAAGGCCTAGCCCTTGGTCCAGTGCCCAGGATATCATATACTCTCTTGAAGACATCGTCTTCGGAGAGCTCAGCAGCTGCAAAGGAGAGAAAAAGATGACAGGCTTATCAAACAGAAATCAGATATCAAGTATATACAGATATATTGATGAATAATGGACATCTACCTTCTACTGGTAACCAGTTAAGTTCACCAGGACCTGTGTAATGCATAGCTAGTGGATCACGCTTCTGAAGAGGGAAGATGCGTCTTCGGACAAACTCTTTCACAACATGTTCTCCTCTCAAGCCTAACTTGATCAACTCATTGATCCGGCTATCATCTTATTTAATCGGGGAACATAGGTCGGAAGACCCTTGTCCCATTTCTTATAGTTCGGCATCAAGCCGTCAAGCTTGATTGCGGTGTTTTTCTTCCCCATGTCCAAGATCAGATATTTGGTGTCATATGAGCTCCAGGAAGACTTGTACTGATACGGGATGAACTCAGTTTTGTTCCTAAGTACAAAGCCTACTGAAAAGACCATAATTTGACCCTTGTAGTACCGGGGCTGGTGATAATGGCGCCATAGATTCACGCAGGGGGCTACACCCAACCAACATTCACACAAGGCGGCAAACATGCTAAGCATCATCACAGCATTGGGTTTGAGTTGAACAAGCTCTATGTGGTAAAATCTACAGATCTGCTCAAGAAATTTGGAAGGCGGAAGATTGAAACCACACATGAGATGAGCTTCAAATACCGGGAGTTCAGTGGTGTTGCAATGATGATACTCGTAGTCGCCGTTGTTCCGTCGGG
Source organism: Eragrostis nindensis (assembly GCA_012490785.1). NCBI lineage: Eukaryota > Viridiplantae > Streptophyta > Magnoliopsida > Poales > Poaceae > Eragrostis > Eragrostis nindensis. The sequence goes on from JAAXCT010002219.1 coordinate 29,664, forward strand.
TCAAGAAAGCCGAGATCATTCCCCTCCTCTCTAGTTCATCCAAGTCTTCCAAGGTGAGAGTGGATTTCTTCCAATACTCCTGCAGATTTGGGATTTCTCCCTTCTTCATCTTCTGCTGTGCCTGACTAAGAGAAATGTTGGAGTCTTGGGAGTCGGAGGATTGGTTCTCGTTGGGATTGCCGGAGATTGTGGCGGACGAGGATGCAGTGGCCATGAGAAATGTTCAGGGTTTGAGAAGATGGAAAAGAGTGCGGACTAAAGGATGGAGGAAAGAGAATACGGCTTGAAGGGTTTAAGTAAAACCCGGCGTGACGGTTCGCCTCCCCATAAATGCGGGATTTCCCTTCCTTGAGTTACGCGCGGAATATACCGAAGTGATACCATTTTCTGTTATTAAAATAATGCGTTTGGATCTGCGCTCAGTTTTGGAAGGATAACCACCTGGATTTAAGGTGGGAAGTTGGAATATTTTCTGGGAGCAGTTGCCAAGATGATTAAAAATGTTTGGCTAATGATCCGGATCGGAAAGAAACTTCGGTGCGTTAAAAAACGTGTTGAGTAATACTCCCGAAGAGTTCTCGGCCAGTGATCTGTTAGTTGCTACGAAGACTCATTTCGTCAAGGCACATCGGAGAAGTTAAGTACAGTTATCTCGAAGACTTATGCAAGGCATATTATCAAGAAGGAGAGAAACCAACATCACAGATGTAATATTTTCCAGAGACTACAACTTTGGATTGAAGGCAGCCATTGAAACCCTTGATGTGTCCAGGACATGTCCCAGGACGACCTCAAGAAGGCCTACCATGAGGTAGTCAAAAATCATTACAAGCAAGACATGCAGAAAACTATCTAGGTTCTACTCTCTGCTTGACAGAAGAATAAAACAGGAGAAGAAGAAAAAATAAGAAAACCTAGGCTACTGCAAAGAGAATGGCATGATAGCCATCCCCTTATCCCTAGTTCCGCTGATCATCAGCGTCCTCAGGGGCTGCAACAGCAGCATCAGCATCAACCTCGTCCTCTTCATATGTGATGAGGGGAGAGGAGGCTTCGGCAGCAGCAGCAGCAGAGCCTGCACCTACGCCGCCCTCACTTTGAGTGATGAACGGGAGGGGCGCCTCGATGGTGGAGAGGGTAGAACCCTCGTTCAATGCCATGACCGGGTTGATGACCCCGGTAGGAAGGAGAGGAACTTCTGCGGCGACGGGAATGGAGCCACCCGCCTGACTGGACCCGGCTTGAGCGCTCGTCTAGGGAGCCCAGCCAGGGTTGTACAGGACCATGGCCTTCTTCTTGCCCGGCTCGTCGTCGTCGTTGTCTTCGTCGTCGTCGTCGTCGTCGTCGTCGTCGTCGGAGTCGTCGAGGAGGATGGGTTTGGCGTCCGCTGGAATCCCGCATGGCCCCTTGTTCAGGGCAACGTGGAGGCGGCGCGCGAACTCTTCATCTCCCGCCGTGTCCGCCTCTAGGTCAACGACTTGAGATGGATCTGGAGGGGGACTTGGAGGAGGGAGCCCGTAATCCTCCGCGGAGAGCGGAGGAGGAGCTGTAGCTATCGGTGGTGGTGCGCCAGCGGGATGCGCGGAGGAGGATCCCGACCCGCCGGCGAGCTCGTCGTCGAACCACTTCATGAACTGTGAGGTGGTGGGTCTTTTCTTGCCCATGGTGGATGGTGGATGCGAGAGTGATACTTGGGGGCTCCGCCGTCTCCATCATTTATAGCCAAAAGGTGGCCTTTTGGAAACCGAAAGGTCAAGTGCAAAGTGGATTTTTTTATGTTTCTTCCAGTGAAACCGTGCGGCGATGCGGTGAGCTCAGGGGAAACCGTGGTGGGCCTGGTTTGGAGAATAAAGACAAAGAGCTGAAGGGTCGCGTCAAAGTCTTTTCAACTCTGAAGCGGAATCAATGCCATGGCTGGACCGAGAAAAGGAGATAAGGATGGGAATTAATTAATATTTCCTCTGGACTCTCTAGATTGACGGTTCTCTTAAAGACCTGGTGTTGATGAGGCTATCTGAAGGAAGGTTATTCCGATCACTCAGCATAGTTGTTCCGAAGACCCGGTTCATTCAGTTGTTCCGAAGACCTGGTTCGTTCAGTTGTTCCGAAGACTCGGTTCAGTAGTTGTTCCGATGACTCAAGGATTGAAGATAAGAATATCTGAAGTATGTGTGCTCAGTGAAGAATATATCCCTTGTCAGAAGTTCGCATAAAGATGAAGACCTCTTCGAATTAAAGACGAATCAGCCAAGTGACATGTTCGGAGGCTTATGTCGTAACCCATATTTTCAGATATTCCCGAAGACTTAATTTGGTATATTTCGAAGACTTGTATCACACGAAAGGAAACTTGTAGATAGACTCCGAATCTGTTACTACAGATCGGAAGTCTTGTAGAACAAGGCAAGGACTCCTAGAGGCGGTAACAGGACTATAAATATACATGTAACCCTCTAATGAGAGGACATCGACAATTGCATCATACGTACCACCATATTCAACACGACATATACTGGACGTAGGGTTATTATCCTCCGGGAGGCCCGAACCATTATAAAAACTCTCTGTGTGCCCTAAATTGATTCCTCGATTGATCGTCGTTCTCCGAACTAAATATTTGCCGTTCTCTCGATTATTCGAGCGACGACAATTGTTATTATTATTTCGGGTGAGCTACTCGCGCTACTACTTCAAAAGTAGTAACAAGTCGCAAGCGTTGTGCAGTGCGTATACAAGTAGTACAAGGCAGTGTGGTAGGTGATCTCTTGGCATGTGGCATGTGGCATGTATCTGCTGATCAATACGACACATTGTCCGTTGTAACAACAATGTTATCCTATACATAAACGAGGTTGCTGCGGCCATTGGCTAAACCATGCCGAAGCTAGCGATCGATCACGTGATGACAGTTTCATGATGTCAACGTACAAGGAGTACCGTGGGTGGAGGACAGGAGATGGTAGACAAGAAGAGACATATCCATGTGCACCCTTTCCATACATGTACGTACATGCATGTTCCATGAAGACATTACTACACTTCGGGCGGTGGCACATGGAGACATCATACAATGTCTTTTATGAAACGAACAGATATAGTATCATATATAAAAGAAAAGATTACAAATGCATATGTATGTGCACCTACAATTGTACAAGGTTGCCGCAAGCTGCAGTCTCTCTCGATTGATCGATCAATTGATCGATCTCCTCAGTGTGCAAGCGTGATCAGTACTCGTGGTCCCTGGCTGCAACTGCAACAGTACTTCTTTTCTTCACTCAACACCGAACAAAATCAACAAGACAATCGGTACATACAATCTTTTTTCTTTTTCACGGCCGACGCGCACGGAGAAAAAGGCACCAGTACTCTTCTTCTAGCAGAAACAATTGTTGTCGGCGAATGAATATATTGAATATCTCGATCGATCAGACCTGCATGCACGCGTGCTCCGGGCAAGACCTCATCGCGCAAGCTGGGATGCTCGCCTCGACCTCGCCGACGTAGCTGCCACCGCTGGCCATTGCCGGAACGCACTGTGCTGCAGGCGCCGCCGGTGTTGGAGTAACAGTGCCCGGCGCCGGCGCCGGCGTCGGCTTGAAGGCGGCGGCAGCGGCCGGCCGCTTGCACGCCGGCGCCGGCGCCGGCTGCTTCATGCCGAGGGCGGCGTAGCCCTCCGGTAGGAGGGGCACGACGGGGAGGTTGTCGCAGGTGCAGACCTCGATCATGAAGCCGTCGGGGTCGTGGAAGAAGATCTGGTCCACGTAGAGCCCGCCCTCCTCCACGCGTCGCTGCTCGTACTTGATCCCCAGCTCCTTGAGCCGCCGCTGCACCGCATCCATGCTCTCGGCCTGCTCGTCGATCGCAAATAATTAATGAATGTTATTCGTCAGAAAAATTCGTTCGTGCCACGTTCCGTACTACTTGCTAGCTAACAGATGAGGGAAAAAAGCAGGTGACAGAATGCATGCAAATGTGTTTTGTCCGTGCCAGATGTGCATGTGAGGCCGTCCTGTCCGGACAGCGCGCTCGTCCACGCTGTCCCTTTGCCTATGCATCACGGGGACCCGGGAAGGCAGGCTTTTCGGGAGAAATGTGCGCGAGAGCGAGCGTGCAGACAAACACCATGTCTTTGCGGAGCCACAGCCAGATTCAGAAGCTAGCAGTGCCGCGCGCTACACAACTATCCTCTGAAAAGGTGTGTGGCTTTGCATCTATGCATGTGATGATTGTGTGTATGCACACATTGTACTAATCGAACAATTAATTAATTGCAATAGCCCTATATTCAATGGTTGGAAACCTAGCTGTTGCCTTGATGAAACCTTGACGATACATTGCATGTATGGATCGAGGTACTACGTGGAGGCATGATTGCTGTCACTATCTTCAACTTTCCAATTGGGCGCCTGGCTAGTTGCTTGAGCTAGGACCCGTTATATGCATGGAGAGTTTGTTGGGCACATGCAACTGAAAATAACCTTCTGAAATTCTGATCACAGGCACGGGCATTGTTTCCCCCCTCTACTGTTGTAAGTTTGACCAAACAAAATTGAATACTATAATGATATACTATCTAGCACTACTCTGTCTCAATGGGGAAGGTGCACATGGCCATATATGAATGCCAGCTTGGACTTAAAATTTCAAACCGTTGAATAAGTTTATTTAAAGCATATACGAGTAAGTGGTAACCGATATCTGTTTAGTGATCAGGACAATGCATCGTTCCCTAATCCCTATCAAGACAGCTGAGCTTGAGGTGTTCTTTGTCAACTCGCCAAAGCTTTAAGAGAAGCTAGCACAACAGAGTGCAGGCAACACACGCGAAAAAAAAATGCAATGCCCTGAAGCCCGGACTTAATTATTAGACAAAGTTAATCGTGTCCACTTGCAGGTTTAACAAATCCTGATGATGCATACGACTATTAATCGTTTGGTTCCGCTGTTTGCATGCAAGTTGAGCCTATGATACAATGTTCACTTAGTTAATTTGGAAAAAAAAATTATTGCATGTGTTCAGATGCAGAGATCCTACCGGCGGCATGCCTCAGAGAGCTAGCGTCCTATCTCTCGTATATGAAAATATTCAACAATTCCAAGTCTTAGTTTTATGTTGATCGATCACTAAACACGGACCATGTCAGTTGTCGTTTCATTCTAAGAGAAATAAAAAACTAAATGGTGCCAAATTTTGCTAAAATGAACAGTTACATTCAGCTGTGTCTACGGACGCAGCATGTGGTCATGTGCAAAGTTTTCTTCTTGTCGATATGCTATATATTTATACTTTGCAGCAGAACATAGCGCGCCGATCTAATTGAATTATGGAGCCAATGTCAAATTCGTATTAATTGATTGCTATCACGTCGGTTGCCATCTGTTAAGAGTGTTGATGCGATCGTGCCAACTTGAGGAGCCCGTAGGTCAAATTATTAGGGGAAACAGAAATACTAACTATTGAAGCACAACTAACTGCACCTTTTCACTTCAAAAAACAAAGTGACTGAACTTTGATAATTAAGCTGGTTGATCACCAGCTGACTAAGCTTGAAAAAGATTCCTGCGGGGTGCAGTCCCACTTGGCATGCATGAACTTCGCAACAAACTGCATGCTTTGGATTGAGCCGGTATCCACGGATGGATCCGGTTCAAGATCGATCGATGTACGTGGCATGTGGCCATGTGCAATTAAAAGTTGCCTCTTGTCAAGGTGCCAGGTTCACGTTCGTCTCGGTAATATTTATGTTTCATAGACCAGATGATCAGTGCCGGTAGTGGCCAAGTGGAGGTGGAAGAAAAAACAGGGGCCCTGATCGACATGCATGTATGTATATACTAGTTCATCTAGCTAGCTTTTTTTTAGAAAAAAGGAATTACATTCAATCATCTAGCTAGCTATATAGAGCTAATGTCAAACGCCTGACACCGAGCCGAGGCGTATCTGAGTATCTCTGTTTATTTCTTTTTTCTTCTTCTTCCACTTGTCTGTATTTTCTTTACACACTGCGCAATACTGCTACGGGATTTCAACATATCGATCTCTCATGAGAAATGTTTTTATATGCATATATAGACGGTGGTGCAGACGTGCGTTGATATTTTTCAGTCGTGAGCGCATTGACAAGTATTGCAACAGCGATCTCGATGCATATATGCTGCCATACCTGGAAGGAGATGTGGTTGTCCTTGGGGTTGATCTCCGTCTTCACCGGTGGCATGCTCGCCGGGTCCTCCGCCTGCAGGAGGTGGATGCCGATGCCGTCTTTGAACAACCTGCAGTACGGAACACGCTCGTCGTTATACAGGGAGGAACGAATCCATCAGAATCTTACAGATTTCACGAATCCATCAGAATCTAATAGATTTCACAATGCCGTACGTAGGTGGTGAGAGAGAGAGGTGACGAAACGGAAAGAACGTACCATGCGCCGTCGAAGTCGAATGAGCCGGGGCGGTGGATTTGGACGAAGCCGAGGACGTCGCGGTAGAAGCTGAGCGAGCTCGGCAGCGACCGGCACAGCACGGAGATGTGGTTCAGCGACGCCAGCGGCAGCGCTCCGCCGCCGCCCACGCGCGGAGAGGCGGCGCCGCTGTGCGCCGGCTCGACTGCCGTCGTGTTCACCATGTCAACGAGTTGATGTTACCTCGAATTAAGTTGGTGTCTGCTCTCTTTCCTCCGGGCGCCAACACGTATGCAAGAAACGGCGACGGCTACTTCCCGCGCGCGCTCAGACGCGGCTAGCCTTTTCTTTCCTCTCTTGGCTTCCCGGCGTGCGGCTGCTGTACAATGCAGCACTCACCGGAACAATGCCCCTATAGGGAAAAATGAGCTGCCTTTGCTCAGTCCAACGCGGCCGAGTCGCCGGCGTTGGAGAAGAGAATGGGAAAAGGAGGGAAGCTTGGAAGAGAACGGGCTAGCTAGCTACAAAGAAGACGGCGGTATACGTGAGGGAGCGTTTGACACAGTTGGCTCTGTTCTGGGGTTGCCCGGTTTGGGGACGAGATGGGGGGTGTTTATATAGAAGTACAGTGCGCTGGCCAGGCCGCGTACCGACAGGTCGAGGTGTGAGTGTGATCCACAACACCCCTGTTCATTGCGTGTGGCGAGGCGGCCCAACTCATCGATGGCATCCACTAGACCACTACTATGTAGCACTCATCATCAACCGATACTTGTCACGTCTGCACGCAGCGTGCCATCATTTCCGGCTGGCCCCGCACCAAACCGGCGCTGCTTCCCCGGACCCCGGCGATATTGACCGCAGCGCATTCCGGTGGTATGGCTCGATCGAGACGCGCGGCGCGGCGGCGCACGTTTTCCTCGATGAATCGTCGATGACGACGACGCGCCAAGGAAGGAGCGCCGCAAAGGCTCGATCCGATTCGTTTTTATCCGTACCGTACATATTATATGGTGCCTAGGAGAACGTGGTTAATATAACCTTACAGGTGGATCTTTTAGGGTCTTCAACTCTTGATTACTTCAGCTCCTCGCAAAAAAAAAAAAAAAAAAGATTACTTCAGCTGACAGGGAAACTAGGTATAGTTCGCCATAAAAAAACTGGAGGCACTAGTACAGAGAAACTGGTCGATATGGGATCACCTTGTTTCTTGAATGACGGACAGTGATAACCTGTAAAGCTTTGTTTGTTCAACAAACGTTGTGACACGCGCCCGTTTGTCATAGCTTTTGCTTGTAGAATAATTAAGCAATATTATTTGAAAATATAATGAACAACTTCTGTGTAATTACAAATTAATTTATCCTATATGTTTGACATTTTATTTATGTGTAAGAAAATTGAGAAATAAGGTGTGCCAATAGAGACATAGTCTGCCTTTTGGCTGGTTCAAACAGTAGAAGCTTTCGTTGGTGATAATATATATGTATGGATAGTCTATCTTTCACAGCTGATCTGTCTGTGAAGCGATGTCAGTAGTGACAATCACTGTTGGTTCCTGCAGCGCATCAATGATGGTTGACCCGATGATGGAGCTTAGTTACGAACAAACACTAACACCACATCTGTCGTCGGTTAGGCGGTTCAAGCAGAACGGCCGGCTGCGATGAGGAGCAATGCGCAGGATGATCATTTTTTTCTTTTTCGGAGTAATACAATACAGACGCAAATACTCATGAGTACTCATGAACACAAGCAAACACATTCTACTCCTATGAGCGCCTTCAAAAGACGGGTCGGCTTAATTTTAATATTCACGAAAGTCACCACTGACATCATGCTGTCAAAGAGGATGTCCCCTCCAACTAAAAAAATAATTACCCGTAAATGCAACATCTGTGCCAAGTCTGAGTCAGCTACTTCTTACATTTTGCCACGCTGTAAATGACCTATTTTACAGTAGTGATGGCTCGGATTGGATCAGTTAGTTCGTGCATTGCCACGGCCACATGCATGTGCTAGCTATAGCTAGGTTTTTTCTTTCCTTTGTAAGATCAGCTATAGCTAGGTAAATTATACGTATAAGAAAACGAACCCTCATCCCGTGCACTTGCAACTGTGGTGTCTTATTAATTTCCTGGTCCAAGCGACATCTGAAGCCTGATCGAGCTGTTCAAAACTAGATCTGAGAAAGCTACAAGATTGGGCTAGTAGGATCGGGACACAATATTCAGCGTCATTTTAATCTATTTCCCTGCGGGCACTCTCTTACCGAGGTCCGATCTGGTCCTAACTAAACCATTGCTACTAGTAAGAAATTAAAGGGACAAATAAACTGAGGCTCGTTTTGTCTGTCTCTGCAGTAGTTTATCACACCTTAGAGATAACTTTACTTTAATTTAGAGAAGCACATTTCTTTGGCTAAGATTCCCAACTCATGTGTCAGCGCAGAGTTAGTTAATTAGTTTATCCTACCTGCGTACTGCATGAATCTTGAATTGATGAGTGGTTTGTAACTTGCTTTGTGCCTAAGGTACGCACTAGTTAATCTGTGCGCCAATTACATACTGTATTTATGAAGGGTTTGTACCACTTGTGACTTGTGAGACATCCTCTCAAACTTCACATTAGAAAAATGTATTCGTGCAGCTATATGTGATGGTATGGCTACAATTTCCTTCAAGTGGGATTATGATAGCTAATATGCTCTCAAGGGATCTGTTTGGTCCATAGCGTTTCAAATGATCCAAAATGCCCTCTGTATATGCTTTCTCATTTGGTTCAGTGTTGCCCTGATGTGGAGTGCCACACAGGTACACCGTACACACGAGTCATGCACAGTACATGTGGTGCTTTTCATCATATTTTTCTAGGAAATAGTACAACACGAAAGCAGGAGCTCACATACACATCCATACACACCGGCCTTTTCTCCACGAACATCTCATTGTAGACGATCATATGCTGCCTGAAATGAAAAGGTAACTAGCCGTACTTATCGGTACCATAGTGAGTCAGAGACTCGAACCACATATGTTTTAATATTAATTATGAAATCCTTTTTTCGCAACAAATAAATAAATAGAGAGACTCGAACCACATATACCACGCTAGATCAAAAGGAATCGAACCAAATGAGCTTGGTGCTGTGAGGTGCTTCACCTGACACTAAGAACTTTTAAAACTTTATGGACCAAACTGGATACTAATCCAAAAAGATTTAGTAAAAAAGGTTCCGCTAAAAGAGTGGCACATCATTTATTGAAAAGTATTTTTAACTATTCCCCCGGTCCTGTTTTATATATAAGGGATTGAAGTATTTGATGTTTGTACGAAAATATAAAGAAATATAGGACAAACTTTGAGGGTTGGTTGGAGGGTTGTGGGTGGGTGAGATAAGGTAAAATCACTGGCGAACCTCCCTTGATTCAAGGGCATTCAAGTGAATGCCAAAATTTTGTCAAAACAACAAATGATATTGCTATGTATTCGATATAAGTATATTTATGCAGGCAATTAGGATCAAAATCATGCTCCTCAAGGTGTAAAATCTTAAGAAGATCAGGTATTTCATCTTACTTTTTGAAAAAAAAAAGTCTCTTAACCTTGGAATTTGGTCACTGAAATTCTTATGCTTTCACATGTTTGAATGCCCAGCCAGTGAATTCTGGGTCCGTCACTAGGTAAAATCACTAGTTTTTTTTTTTAGTTCAAAAGAATGATTTTTCGGTTAGAAAAAATATTTGAAACTGCTTACCTAGTTGACTTCGGAACAGTAGCGAATATATAGGGCCAACAACGTCGCTATCTATCACGGTCCCGACGTTGTACGTCGTCATCATACTGTACGAGAGAGAAAAGGTCCTAGCTAGCCCAGCTGCTCCTAAAGGCTGATCGATTCCAAGGAGCTCGCTGCTCGCACGTCCGGTCGACATCTTCAGCGGATAATTTGTCCATCCCAAATCCACGTCGATCTCGCTTCTCGGATAATTTATCCTAGGAAGGCTGTGGTCGCCCATGTTCGCACATATATGACACATGCGTATATATGCATTACAGGCCTATGAAAGTCTGTATCAGCAGTCATCGGAGATATGGTGGATCGCGATATTATTTGGAACACATGACGGATATTAGCAAACCAAGGGGCCTCCTTTGACAGCTACTGAACTGATAATATATATGCCATGTGTATTGACGGATATGACAGGGATATTTCGGACTGATAATATATAAGCAGCACTGGGACGAGTGGATGACAAATAATAACTTTTTGGTATTTCGACTGAAATTGAGAATGCCTTTAGTCGATGTCTAATCACCAGACATGTTAAAGAAGAGGGCTTTTAGGTGTTAGGGTTAAGAAGATGGTAGGCCATCCTCTTGTTTCTCCCAGCGCACCGATAATAAGGCGATTTCATGCTCCGTTACCCTTTACACTGGCCTACATACCGACCGTCTCACGCAGGCCGCAGCCGGCAACGTCCGCCATCTCGGTTTGCCTGCCCTACCTCCTTGAGCTCCATTCAAGTCCAACAACGATGGAGAATCCTGAACCCCAAATTCTGAAATCCTAACACCCCCACGGCTAGTCCTCTTGGGTGATTCAGATTTGACTAAGAAATTTTACGGTTTCAGTCAATTGATCTGTAGGAATTCTTTTTTTATGAGGAAAAGTTTGCTTTACATCGCCTCCGTGTCGTATATGTATTGGGATGGTAAAGTCCACTTTTACCCATTTTCATCATGTGCTAAAAAATATAGGTTGTCATGTAATTTTTTTTAGTTGTTTCAATCTATTATTATATATATTTGACGACGAAAAGGAGCCACCACATTTGCTCTAAAATGCTAGAAATTCTCACGTTAATCCGAGAAAATAAGAAGAGAAAATTACCCACCACTGCCATTATGAAACAATTAGTCAAAGAACCCCCTAAAAATATTTATAAAATAGCTAAATTTGGAATAATAAAAATAGCCAAAAATACCCCTCGCACCTATTTCTAAATTACCCACCATGACATTACGAGTAAAAAAAAAAGCTAAATTCAGAATTAAAAAAATCCAAAAATACCCTTCATACCTATTTCTAAATTACCCTCCATGCCATTACAAGTCCAAAAAAACTAAACTCAGATTATACAAATAGCTAAAAATATCCCTAATTCTTATTTTTAATTTACCAAACATACCATTATGAGTTCAAAATAGCTAAAATTTGGAATAATATAAATATCCAATAAATGCTTCATCCCAATTTATAAATACATCGTTATAAAAATATTTTAAATAGTTTAGAGTATTTTAAATATTTTATAACGATGTGCTTATAAATTGTTTAGAGTATTTGCAAATGCGGGGGCAGTCATACTAGTTTAGAGTATGTTAGAATAGGTTTGGGGACATATTCAAAATGATAAATAGATATGCAGACATACCCAGGGTGGTTTTTCAAAGTGAGAGTAGATATACACTTGAGAGTTAAATGAGTTTTCTATTACTAAAAAAAGTTACCTAAATTCGGAACTTATTACAGTATTATCTACTTAAATAGATGGTCAGATTTTATCCACTCATAATTTTTACACAAAGATGTCACAGTCTATCGTAAAAGTGCCAACCAAGGGTCGCTATCTATCCGGGTCCCGACTTTATTTCGTCGTACTGTTGAAGAGCAATGTCCCAGCCAGCTGCTCCGCTGGAGGCAGATCGATTCCATGGAGCTCGCTAGCTGCTCGCACGTATGGTGGACGTCTTCAGCGGATAAGAGAGTGTCTGTCCATCACTGATCCACGTCGGACCGTGGGTGGGTCGTGCCTTCAACCAATAAATATCCTGTGGCCTATGCAAGGCACGCATGCCCCCACATGCGTTTACATATGCATATACTATGTTTCAGGCCAGCTGAAAATACACAGATATGCTAGCTCCCGATACGATCGATACGTAGGTTGCGTTGGTATATAAGCAAACCGAAAGGGTCTTTGTTAGTTAACGATACCACCGTAATCGAAATGATCCTGCATATATGCCATGTGATGGTGATACGGGGAATAGTGTGGGTTGGGCGCAACACTCGGGATATTTCGGAGATACTCAGATTAGCAGCACCTCGATGACAATAATAACATTTTGAAACATTGCTTTTGCCTGCTCCATCGATACTTTTCAGACTGTAAAAGTCAATTCTACTACTCTTAACTGGAAATCTCTCTCATTTTTCCTCTCTCCGTAAAAGCTGAGTATGAAGTTCAAATTTTTCTAGGTTACTAGTTGACTTTGTACCCTATGTTTGAAAAGTATTTTCGAAACATTTTGTGACTATTTTCATAATTGAGGATCATCGATCTATATATTACTTGTAGTCACAGAAAAGTTCTTAAGTACTTCCAAAATATATTATGAGGCAATCTGCTATCAACTCACAAATTCTTTATACAAAACTCAAATTGTATAGAGAGAATGAAATACAAAATTTCTATACGAGTGCATTGTCCAATTTAAATGAGAGTTAAATAGGGTAAAATTTAGTAAATTCGGCTTTATGCTTTTATGTTGGCTAATCTGTAATTAAGATGAAAGAATTGTAAATCAATTCATAAATTGCACCCTATCAGGGCCATCTATACTTGTCACCCGGGCTGCACACCCCCATTCAACGCTTGAATTTTCTTCCACGGTTGGATTTAAATCCGATAGATAACATATTGTTCCTCCTTAGCATATCCTTCTTTCAGTTGACAAAGCTCCACGCATGATGGTCCCGTGTCTTGCCCCCAGCCGCGTCTTCGGTGGCTCCAGACTACTGAATTTTCATCTATCCATTGCATGGTCCATCCGGCCAAACCCGGGTGCACATCCGGTGTGTTTATTTTTGCGGTAATCAGGAGCTTCATTAGACCCTCATATGCATGGTTACAGTCATCCGCTAGCCAGGTCAAGGACCTCAAAACTCAAGTTCCGATCTCAAACCCTACGCCGCCCGAGTGTCCACTATAAAAGTGGATGATTTCCCAACCTTAAGACGGTTAGAAGCTCGCCGAAGCTTGCCAGAGACAATGAGGATGGAGATGTGGGTGAAGAGGCGGAACAAAGAAAATTGGGTGAGGAGAGGTTGCTCTCGTTTGCGCGAGTAAAAAAATTAGCATCCCATTATTCAAGTCGGATCTCTATCCTTGTTTTCTTATTAGGGAGGGCTATGTTGGTGGTCGCTTGCATGCAGTGGAAAGTAGCTTTCATTAGTTTGGCTCTCATTCTTTCAAGAAAACAAAGTTAATGATTTTTTTTGGGTGTGTTCCGTTGCAGTTCAAACATCAATAATTAGGATGCTCTCTTTGCTGGCCCGGATCACTAATGATATATGTAATTGATACAGAAAAGTACATATATAAGGCAAGTCAACACGTACAGCTATTTTCCTTCATCAGCGTATCATCTGATCTACGAGACTATGACTGGTAGATGACACATTTTCATCAAAGAATATATCACCTCGTATGCATGTTGCATGCATATAGCAAGTCGCCAAGGCATGGGCCACGAGCAGGGTTTTAAAAACCGATGAAAACCGCACTGTAGAAAAAACTGCTCGGGTTTCATCTAAAACTGGACATAGATACTGTAGCAATTTCGAAAACCGCTTGGTCTTACCAGTTTACAGAGCGGTTTTCAGCAGTTTCGAAAACCGATGGTTTCCCTGTATTTCAATCCCTAGCCACCAGAGGGGTCAAGGGGAGATGTGATAACCGAGACGTTGCAACATGGTAGTTGAATCGCCGGTCTTTGATTTCATATCTGAACTGTTGCACATATATATCTATACAAATATGTATACGAGATGCCCAGTCATCATCCCATTTAAGAAGCTAGGGTGTCAGTGGGTGAGGACAAGCTGTGACATGGTTGCTTCACGTGGATGCGCGTGGAAATACAATGTCAACGCGACCAAGAGGATATTTTTCTATTCTGCAACGTGCAAGTGATGCGATGCATAATGTCATCCACTGGGATCTTCAATCATGATTCCCTCAGGACGCAATGTTGAACAAAGGATCTGGACAACATCACATTTTTCGTTTATCCAAGTTGGTGTCTGACTCGATTAAAGTGCTAAGCAACTACTAGATTATTAGTGGAAGAAAGATATACGGAAGTGGTCCGTTTTAACTGTAAATTAGCGATCACGTTGTGATGGAAAATGTTGCATGTTGTTGCATATATACTCCGTATTAAAGCTGCCAAAATTTGACATGTCCTTTTATATATATGTTAGCATCTCCAATAGCTATGAACAGAAAATAGTCTCTAAACTTTAATTTATAGAGTTTCTAAAACACTTTTAGCAGTAATCAAACTTGCTTCCTTCAACAGTTTCCACTTTTTAATTTGTCACATAACCTTTTTGTGAGACTGAATGATGGGGTTTGGTGGATTGGAAGTGCGTAAAGCATCAATAAATATAGAGTGTGTGTTTAGATAACTGTTAGAGGGAGGTTTTCGTTGATTAAACTCTAAATTAAGGTTTGGGAAAACCTTATTCATAACTACGAACGACGGCCCAATTTGATGTCAGACCCAATTCGGCATGAAAGTGGTTGTGTACTTGAATAAGTACAGCTCTACAATGAACTAAATAACCACATAATGCTGCAGAAATATCACATCGTACTGTCTCAAATTTGTAGTTGCCGCACTAGTACAAAAAAACCCTTTAGCGTTGGGCTTTTTTACCTGCAGTTGCGGCAAGCCGTCCGCCATCCCACTTCCGTGGGATGGCAATGGGTCGTGTTCAGATCGGGTGAAGCAAAAACCCATCCAAAAGGGAAAAGTGTTCCGGTGGAAAATGATCATCCACGTTCCACACCCACACCCATGGGTGAAATTTGTCACCCACATCCACAGCCATCGGGGTTTCGAGTGGGTTTCTGGTGCCCATCGGGTTTGCAATTCCCTCAATGACCAACTATATTATAGAAACATAAATCTGCTTTTAACTTTTTTTTTAGCCTCGACTCATGTTCAATTAGTCTATGTTTCACCCCTGTGCACAACCGGTCTAAAAGTATGAGCAATTAATGTTTTTTTGGATATATTACAAATCTACAAATTTGATAAGACATTGAGTTGTCTAGGAAAATTTGAACTTGAGCCAACTTCGGGTGCTCATCTGGTCACCCATGTGTGATAGATAAAACCCACGTCCGCCCCCATTCTTCGCGGGTCAGATGCGGGTGAGACATATGGGTGAAAAAATCACACCCACGCCGACACCCATTGGGTGCGAGAGTGCCTGCACCCATGAGTAAACTTGCCATCCTTACTTCTGTTGCTGCTAGCCCCTTTTCAAGGTAGTACAATGATTTAATCACCGCTTTAGTACTAGCTTACACAACTGGATACTATTATTTTATTTGCTATTGGGATACAATTTTATTAATCCCATAGTTTATGAAGTGGTCGACCATGAACTGGAGTTATTAAAATTAAGAGTGAGTTGAATAAAGTAATTTGCTCAGGTGGGCATTTTTCTTTTTGAGGGAATCCTGAGGGAGCATTAGTTTAGCTCCTTAATTTTAGATATACTATATACAAGTACATCAATTATGCCTAGAAATCACGTATTGATTGGACAGTGGTAGGCTGGTAGCGATCACCAGGACTTCCTAGGAAAAAAAAAACCCTAATCAGGACGGAATTATCAAAAGAAAAAAAACCTACAGTAATTCGGACGGCGTCTTGCACATGGTTGTCCGTTTGAGAGTCTGACTTTTGCCATGTTGCACGCGGTCTCATTAGTAGCGGACTTTTGCAACGCTCATGTGCGGTTAAATCAGTGATGAGGTTCTCCCTCCTGTTGAACACGGCCTTCTAGAATTTCCTGAATTTTGTTGATAATTTTGGGGTGAAGCAATATGAGGCATGTTATTTCTCAATGAAAAAATTGCAAAAAACCACCTATATTTCGCGGCCGGAGGGTTCATATACCCATCTATAAGAAATTTAGTTTTAGCCTTCCATGCAAGTATCTATGTGTTTCCATATTCCTCTCTAATAACTTTGATAGACAATGTGACTTGTCTTCCTAATAGCATTACTTTAGAGGCTCCACGACAACGTTATCATCTAACCATTGTTAAACAACCAAAATTTTCTATATTATTACAAGCGACTTTACAACTTTGTTGCGATGTTGTGAACAAAATAGAGAAAAAAAAGCCTATTTTACAATTTTCCCTTTCTCAATCGCCTGAAATCAGCCCAAATTTCAATCGCCAACTTGGATCACTAGGATTCACGTCTCTCTCTCTCTCTCTCTCTCTCTCTCTCTCTCTCTCTCTCTCTGATGCAAGGGCATGGTTCCCCACTGCCATTCTCCTTGGCGGCATCCCCACCACGGGGTTCCGCCATCCATTGAATGAAATCATCCTTTGATTTTAATCGAAATAAAGAGTAAATACGCAAGTGGCATTGTGCACGCATGATCCACGTACATGTAAGTAGCGTGGTTGAAAAGGAGGAAATTAGTGATATGCGTGACACTTGCATTTGGCCGCCGTGAACTGATAAGGAACTCTAATTTTTCCGGCACGTAATGAATACTAACCGACAATGTCCAGATTGATCAGATGACGCATCTGACGAGTCCTCTGACCGATCTGTTGTTGTTAGTCATATTATCAGCTCATATATACAAGCTATATATGTAGCAATTGTAAACTTTGGTTCTAAATGATGAAGCAGTGACGGTTCCTAGATTTATATATGTTGCAGCAGCGACTAGTCCTAAAATACACGTTGAGTGATCATGCAAGACGTTGATGGCATACAGCTACCACTCTTCAGTTTGGGGCACTTATTGTACATGTATAGCTCAACGCATAATGTTGCAGCTTATAGTACTGTTACACCCTCAATTTAGGGGAGCTTTATCAGCAAGGCGTGATCACATGGACTACTGATGCAGGTCCAGCTGGAGCAGCGATGAAAATCAAGGATCCGTTCCGGCCAATTAGGAGCACGGGAGGCGCGATGCCTTATGATATAGGCAGGCGTGTGCCGTGTGGCTCTGGCCAGCACTGTCCTGCAGATGGCGACCGGCCGGCCGGCTGGCTGGTAGAGGTCATAGCCGCCGGCAGCCGTGTGGTTCGACCTGTGCCAGTACAAGACGCGCTCGCCCAACAAAAGGAGACCGAGGGAGGAAGGTGCTTTGCTGACCATCAGTTAATTAATCATAGGGTTACAATAATCATGCCGCGAATGTTGGGAGCTAATTAAGCGGGAGGCTGCGACCAGGAGTAGTAAATAGCCCTATGATCCTATTGCGGAGCACGTAGATCGATCAGTAGTCCGTCGTTAGCAGAGCGTTTAACAAAAAGATTTAAGGAAAAGAATTACACAAGTTGACATTGTGGTACGTCTTGGATGTCGTCTGCTAGGATCACACTCTAGGAGTAGCAATCTTTGTGCGGTTATTGGGTCTGGATGTCTAGAAAGCGTCGCGCGGTGCGCGGGGAGATGTTTAATCTTCGCATGATCCGACAGATATTCTTCTGCATGATGATAAAATGTGCAACGAAAGTGCCGCGCTTGTGCGTGGGGAGGTTCTTCACATCCGCACAACCTTGTCTAGAGTTTGGAGGTATGATGAAGTGTTGTTTAAGTGGCTACAAAGTTTTCCTTCTTTTGAGGATGGAGATGCGGCTGCAACAACAGAGATTGGTCGACGTCATAGGATTTTAGAGGTCTTGAGCTAGATGATAGATTTCTATTTGTGTTTAGGTGTTTTAGGCTGTTTTGTAGCAGCTCACCTTGGTGTTTGACATGTAAAGGCTAAATGTACCTCGGTTGTGCAGAGGCCGGAACATTATTTCACCTCGAAATAAAAGTTTCCTTTATCTAAAAGAAGTCGTCGAGGGGTTTGGATTCAGTTTCAAAAGCCCTGAGCTTCGGGTCGTAGACCTGCTCTCGATCTGGTCCTCCTGCAATTAACGGAGATTGCCGGGAGCCAACATGCATGCAGATCCACCCATGGCCATTTGCATCGCGTACAACGGCTTCAGCTGTATTGCAGAGCTCATTGGCGCCAAAGGAAGCATGAAGCATTCATGTGTGTTAGGCCCTGCTTCAATTAATCCTTTAAACTAATATTTAGTAGATAAAATTATTTCTAGAAGTTTCAAACACAAGTTAATAGTCTGGTTGATTGTTAGCTACCACAACAACTAATAATTATCTCATTAGCTCCTTCAACCTAGCTAATAGTTGCTAAAGGCCAAATTACAGTACAATCATCCTATTCTATTAGCTAACTAATAATTATTTCTTGTTTAACACATATATACTTCGGCCAACTGTTATAGTCATCCTCCTCTCCTTGTTGCCTAGTTGCTCTTATTTCCCGCAAATTACAACCTTTGTACGGCTGTGAGCGCAAGGCCTAAAAGCGCATGTAAAACACCTTCTTCTGTAAAATTGACACGCAAAGCTTGTAGGATATCAATCAGGCTGGCGTTGTGCATCCCTGTTACACTTGAGTGAAAAGAATGCAACCATAATCAAAGACGGTGTGATACTCATCTCGAACTCTTTTTTCTCAGGGAAAGCTCGAACTCTTTTGGACACAAATTTGATCGAGGGCCCGAGAATTTGATCAGGGAAAGCAACATGAAATGGGCCGATCGACAGTGGACGCAGGCATTTGGCCCATGCAACATGAAACGGGCCGAGCCTCGTCTCGTGGCCTCATTTTACCCGTACCGGCGGCCACCGCCGAACCGAGAGGCCCTAGAGGAGACGAGAAAGGGTAGCAGCGGTTACCCCGGAAGACGAACCGAACCAGTCGCCAAACCCTTTCCTCCATCGATCTGTCGAGGGCGGCGCGGCGAGCAACCCAGCGATAATGGTGGTTGAGGAGATCACCGAGGGTGTGAAGAACCTCGCAGTCGCCGGAGATGCGGCGGCTTCAGGCGGCAGCGGCGAGGGGCAGAGGAGGGGTGGCGGCGGTAACAGCAACCGCATCCAGGTGTCCAACACCAAGAAGCCTCTCTTCTTCTACGTCAACCTCGCCAAGGTACGGCCGCCCCCCGCCTGCTTCGGTAATCTTGTCTCAGTGCAGATTCCTGACTGCTTTCCTTGGTCGAATCGTTGCAGAGGTATATGCAGCAGCACGGCGAGGTCGACCTCTCCGCGCTCGGGATGGGTGCGTCTCTCTCGCAATCCGGCATCCCTCTTTCTATTCTTAGATTATATAAAGGGAGATCTCTAGTTTCATTGATATGAAAGGGGAAATCCTCCATGTTCTTTGATTTCGGATTGGGGATTGAGTGCATTTGGCACCGTTACTTGTTTACCCATCCATGGTTAGGCATCGTTTAGTTTTAGAGTGATATGAATGCCTTGTGCACGATTTCGGTCTTTACGGTGCTTAGTATATGTGATATGTGCAAGAACATGTGCCGTCTAGTTGTGGCTCTCAGATGTTTTGGTTGCTAAAACCCTAAGGTTTCTCATATGCCCTGCCTTCTAATCAGCACTTCTCTTGTATCAAGACTCAAGAGATATGCCATTCAGGAGAAGTACTTGAATTCATTTCTGTATATTAGCTAATTTGCCAGCCAACTGAATAATGTTGTGAGAACTGATTTGGGTTGATTTTAAAATACTGTGTCGATTGTGAGCACCAGAGACACTCAAAATGAAAATACAATCATCCTTCAGAACCCACGTTTCCTAAACGGTTTCAGACGCCTGTCTAAACGCGCTAAACGGCAGGCCGCCATAAATCGAGTTTAGGGACTAGTCGGTTAGTTTAATGATGGGCCCGTTTAGTCGGTCAAAGACCGGGCAAAACGGCCAAAACAAGACGGCTTTGAAACACTTCTGGTCTCCGATTTGTCCGTTCACACGGCATTTGCGTGATGGGCGGGCTCAATCGAGGAGGCGGGGGTTTCTGGCGGGAAGGGAAAGAAGCGGGTCTGGCCGTATGGGTTTGCTGATGGGTCGGGCTAGCAAAACACATTATCCTCTCCTTTTTTTGTCTTTTCTTTCCTTTTCAGGTGCTATAGTGATAAAACGTTTAGTCCGTTTAAATGCCATCTACACGGGTTAAACGCTAAACACCTGGTCACTGAACGTGTAGCGTTAGCATCTACAAAAACATGGCAGAAAATCCTGTCAATTGTTGTATAGCATTTACTTGCGTCTTAACCATGGGGAACTAATTACATTGTTTTATGCGATTTTCTGCATATGGTGCTGTTTCGTGCAATTCTAATCAAGTTGATTTCTCTGTTTGCAGCCATTTCAACAGTTGTTACCGTGGCTGAGATTCTGAAGAACAATGGATTTGCTGTTGAAAAGAGTAAGATGTTCGGGTCTCCTTGTACATATTATCTTATATTATCTTGATCAGCACTTCTCTTTCTTTTAGTCATTCACATGATTCATTGCCATGTATCTGAACTTTCCCTTTGTTTCCTGACCTTCGCAGAGATTAGGACATCTACTGTCGAAATAAATGATGAATCAAGAGGGCGCCCTTTCCAGAAGGCCAAGGTAGAGAACATTAGGTTCTTTTTTTTGAGCCATTGTCAATTTGGTCTGGTTTTTTTTTTTTTAATTTTGTCAACCCTTATATTTCCCTTGTAACTGAACTGAACTGACTTTGACCTTGATTTCTCCAGATTGAGATTGTGTTAGGAAAGAGCGAAAAATTCGATGAGTTGATGGCCGCTGCTGCGGAAGAGAAGGAAGCAGAAGACGGTGAAGAGCATTCTTAAAAAGAGCACTGGCGACAAGCGTCTGTTGTTGTGCTCCGTTTTTGTTGTTGGATGTGTTCTTCAATCATATTTTCTATCGTAGTGCATCTGGATGATGGATGTTTATAATCTCCATCACATTTTAGAATGCTATTTGATTTGTTTCTTTGTCCATGTATGGGTTGCTAGTTGAATGTTTTTATCAAAAATAATCTGGTAGTGCTTTGTTACTTGTTTATCGTTGTCTTGAGCAATACTGTATTTCTAGCTTTCCTGAGTTATTGCTCTGAGCAAATGAAAACATATCCAATTCTGAGGTATCGTACCATTCGCTTAAGCTATCAAAACGATGCCAGATTTGTCCAATTTGAAGCAAAAGAATTCCACACAGAAAGACATTTTTTATACTGGTTTTTACTCTCTCTTTTTTTAACTATTTTTCCTCCGTGCAATTTTATGAGCTGCTTGGACACGCCACGTTTAAGCACAAGAATGCACCAGGCTCTTGTGGTGCAGATAGCCAGAGTCTGTCTTGGCAGCGCCGGCAGCACATCGTTCGCGGCTCAGTGCTTCGACGATGGCAACCGCCGCGCGGTGCTCCTACTACTCGCCCCCAACCCTGCCGCTCCACCGACGGCACGGCCTCCTGCCGACGCTAGCCGCTCGAAGAGAACGCTGGCCGAGGTTGCAGCAGGTGTCCGCAGCCGCCGCCGGCGCTGGGGCTGAGCCGTCCATTAAGGAAGCCACGGACGCCGAGTTCTTCCGGCCCGCCGACACCAGGCCCATCATGCTCTTCGACGGTGCGCATCGAGATCCTTCCTCCCCTTCCCCTCCATCCCATGATTGGCAATTGGCATCGTACTGAGCCATCGCCAATCTGCAACTGTGTGCAGGCGTGTGCAACCTCTGCAACGGCGGCGTCAGGTTCGTGCGGGAGCACGACCCCAACAGGTAGCTGACTGAATTCCTGCACACTTTGTTTGTTGTGCCACCGATCACTCGACCTGCAATTGCAATCAGTGACAGCACAGTTGATTTTCCGACGCGCACAGCTGATCGATTTCATTTCCGACGAGCAGGAGCATCAGGTACGTGCCGCTGCAGAGCGAGTCGGGGAGGAAGCTCCTGCAGAGGTCAGGGAGGGCACCCGACGACATCTCCAGCGTTGTTCTTGTCGAGAAAGACAGGTGCCCAAACCACAGCCCCGTCTCCAAGAATTGCTGATTAGTAGGAACACTTCCTTGTCGATTATGAAGTGACAGTTTTATTCTTAATTAACAGGTCCTACATCAAGTCCGAAGCAGTGCTGAGGATAATGGAGTACCTCAATCTGCCGTTCCCGCAACTCGCCATCTTCCTCAAGTTTGTCCCTCTGTGAGCTCCCTTTCCCTCCTGCTCAGTTCAACTCGTAGTGTCATATATTACGTTTTGTTCTAAAACTGCATGTGCAAAATTCGCTATCACTGATCCCTGCTGCAAATGTTAGGTTTCTGAGGGACTTTGCATATGACAATGTCGCGGACAACAGGTACACTGTGTTTGGCCGTTCCGAAACAGAGGCATGTGAGATATTGTGAATTTCTGCCCCAACACCTTGTGGCCCTTGTTCTTTTCGGGAACACTTGAGAGATTCATGAGTCACTCGTTAAGGAGAAGAGAGGAGAATTGTATTGCAATGACTTGGCCACCAATGCAGATAGGAAAATAAAGCAGGCAACACTGAGTAGAATTATACTTTTGTTTATATATTTAGCTATCAAATAGACAGCGCGTATATGGATGTAACATGGATGATCAGACGAGCGATACCCTAGTGTCTGTCCTTGTTTACAAATTACAAGGCACTCATCTAAGCAAAGGAAAAAAATCTAATGTAGCTGTATGCTTTGCTTGTGGTAGCAATGAGGAGCACTAGCTGGTGTCAAAAGTGTATTTGTGGTACCACCATGCCTGCAGTAGTTCCATGGGCATTTAAAATAGTGGATTTCGCTGGGTCGTTATGGTTCATCCAACAGAGGTCGATGTTACTGAGATAGATGTCTCGGCAGTTAACACTTTGGCTGCACAGTAATCTGATAGCTTGCTGCTCGGTCGATGTCCCCTGGATGTTGATAAATCTTGCATCACTTATTGCCACACCACCATTCTACAAACACAATCAAAGTGCAGGCATTTTTCAACATTTATTTTGGAGGATGAGTCTACTGAGTGCTCGACATTGATGATGTGTTTAGCATGTGTACCTTTTTTGGACAGTTTCCCTGCGGACAATAGAACTGGTCGATGATGATAGGATATTGAACTGCAGTCATGTTGAGGTTCTCAAAAAGGAACCCTCTTGCGTAGCCCTTTCCTCCCTGCATTCATTTATTTCTTACATTAGAGGGCATGTCTCTGATGTGTGTTCTATGTTTTATAGAGATCATAAGAAAATGGGTGTATTCACAGATCATTCAAATTCATGCTAGGCAGATAGATGCACAGGGTGTATAGAGGATGCTTTGCTCTTGATTACCTGCCACGATTTGATCCTCACACCGGTCATAGTTCCAACAAAGCTGCAGTTAGATACTGTGATTTGCTCCACCTTTGCAATCTCGGATCCTCCAAGGCTTCCCACACTACGTAAGATGAGGAAGTTGAGCTCAATGCATGTTACCAGACAAGAACTTGATCAGCACACATCCTAAGCAAAGGCATGGTTATTCATTCGCACCTGATGCCGTGCCCGGGTCCACAGGTGATGTTAGTAACATTAACATTTGTGGTGTGTGATAAGATTGATATGCAGTCATCTCCTGCAAAATGGTTTAATGTCAGCATTCATACGCATTTGAGGTCACCATTTCATTGGTTTGTGCGACTTATTGTCAAAGCTTTGCCTTTTAGCTAGACTACAAACAAATTCTACATGAACAGCGAAAGTATTATTACCTGTCTGGATAGAGCAACTAGAGATGGAAATGTTGTTGGACGATGCCATGGTTATGCCGTCTGTATTGGGGCTATCACCAGGCGCGGTTATGGAGATATTGTATACTTGCACCTGGCTGCACTGGAACAAGGTCATGTGTTTGTCTGCACTGTCCGTCAGACTAATGCTTCTCACCACAAGATTGTTACAGGATGCGAATGCCAGCAACTGATTTGAAGTGAACACAACATGTCACATGTCTAACTTTTTTTATTGTGAAATTTCACAATTCTAACTGACTGGATTGAAACTGAATTAAAGGATATATTGCGTCTACTTACAATAGGTCGGTTGCCGCATCTCTGCGAAAGTGAGAAGCCAAAATCAGATTGTTGCCAGGGATTTTAAAAGAAAAAAAAACAACTGTTATATGCTGAAGTCTGAAGTCGTAAGCCTACCTTGTGGTTGTAGCAATCCCACCAGATGGCACCTTGGCCATCGATCACGCCATTCCCGTCCAACGTCAAGTTGTCGACACTACAGAAGGTCAGAAGGTTGGCTTCCTCTGCCGTCCAGATTTTGTTTGGTGCCTCAATCTTGCCATCCACCTGCAGATGCGAAAGTTTCGTGTGCACTCTTCAGTGGATTCACCGATTGAGGACAGCAAAATTATCGATGTTACTAACCTGTACAGTGATGGCTGACTTGCAGGGACCTTCAAATTTAATCTGGGCCAACAAGAATGTCTTTCCTCCTGGGACGACCATGACCGGCTGGCTGCTGCAATTGCAAGCCGCTTGCCATGTCCTGAAGAATGCCTGTTGGTAGAGGGGTCAGAAACCCAAAGCAGTGTCACAATTTAACAGAACACAAAGTATCCATCCAAATTAATTCAGGACTGGTACCTCGCAAAAAAAAAAATCAGGACTGGTAAAGGCTGTGTTGTTACCTCTGAATCATCGGTCTCGCCATCCCCAACGGCCTGGAAGTCTAGGACGTTGTATATATGTGGCTTCCCTTCTGCCCATGGAATGATCAATACAAGTAACACCACGAAGATGTGTTTTACTGCAGCCATCTTCTAGAAAACCATGGTTGATTAGAATGAAAATGAAGATATAAAATATTGAGCTGATGAACAATTGACGCTACGATTCAGAGTCAAGCTTACTTGGACTTGATTCAATTTTTTCTATAGTATAGGAACTGAAAATAAACTTTGAGGCACTCTCAAAACAAAACGAATGACAGGCTCAGCTGTTCTTCTAGTGAGTAGTGATTATATAGACGGCCTATTAATGGTTTGTAATCTGTTGAGTTTGGAAGGAAGCAAAGCAATTAAACCATTTAATTATCCAGTTAACCGGTTATCCACCGGGTATGGAATGTTTGTGGTGCCGGATCATCGTGAAGCCTCCGAATGGAAATTCCTGCACGCTAATAATCTCATTTCATATCGTGAGTATCCTTCACGTTTCCCAGCAGATCATGATTTTCCCAAACACCACTTAGAGCATCTCCAAGAGATTACCAAAAATTAATCCATAAACTTTTTTTGGAATAACCAAAAAATAGACGATGGCATTTTTCTTTCCTCCGCCAACGTTCCTCCCAAAATGGATCAAAACACTTTTGATTGCCCCACGTCACATTTTGAGGCCAAAAATCATTATTCAATGAAAGAAAAGGAATGGGGATCCTAATTCTTTCCCTGTTTGTAGCTACACAAAGGGAGTTTAGGAGTATGAAAAAGTTGAAGGAGTTTTTGGTCTGTTTGGAGATGGTTTTTTTTGATTGAATCCCATTATTTTGATTAAAGAGAGGTTTTGGAGGCTCTTTTGAAGATGCTCTTATACATGCATGCACAGCAAAGGGTCTGGTAATTGGTACATAGGGTGACTTGGTGTTTTTAGATTCAGCAGCAATACTTTCGCCTTCCACTTTTCTATTTTTGGAGATTTTATTTCCTATGTTGTTACGCAAACTAAAAATCAAGCCAATCATTGCAATTACACCAACTTGAATTGTTCGGACGGATTGAATCGAGTCGATTTTTTCTGAAGGTCAATGGACAAAGCGAATTGTTTATGAGTAAGATAGATTTTTTCAACCTAAAATATAACATAGAACACCAATACTGTGATGCACGTTTGAGTACATGACACATCACAGTTATTATGATACCTCAAACGTGCACTTTACGCATGAACACCAAAATAGGATGGCCGTCAGATTTGAGATATTAAAAGATAATTGGCCATAAATGCAACACTCGTAGACAGACTCGAGCCCACGGGGTTGCTTCACCACAAGGAACCTAGCCATCTGAGCTGAGCTTAGTTCACAAAAAGAACACACTCCTCGTTTATATGCATGCATATTATCTCTATGAACGCCTACCAGAGATTATTTTAGAATAATATTTAGGGTGTCAGGATTGACATTTTCTACCCATGGACATCACGTACCACTTAAAGTGTAAATAGTCATAAATGGATCACTCAAGATGAGGTAGAGACTAAAACCTCGACAAACAGGTTCCATGATAACCTGCTAAGTTCAAGGGATCATGACTCATGTGGCAGATTGTTGCCACCAACCATACATGGTACATTTCTGAAGGACGTCTTGTCCATGTTATGTGCGGAGCCAATGGTAGGTGATAAGCACCATGTGTTTACTGCAGCCATATGTGTGAAGACTTATGATCGAAGAAGAAACAGGTTTGATAAGAATGCAAGGACAGAGCTACATAAAACCGTGATTCTGAGTGCTAATCTGACGCACAGGCTGTTATCGAAGTGCTTGATATCAACTTAGTAAAGTATTGAAAATTCTTGAACTGTTGGTTGCGCAGGTTAAATAAGATGCTTCCAAGTCCATAATCGTATGAGGCATTTCTAGCTCACCGTAACTCTGATCATATCAGGAAACTGAGAATGTAACACACGCAGTAACTCTGCCAGTTTGTCTCCTGCCTATCACACTACATTATTCAAGTATTTGCAGAAAGGGAATAAAAAAGGAATCGCATAAATGCACTATGCACGGTTTGTTCCCAGAACAGAGGGCACCATATCCACCATAAAGTTTTTCCCTTTCATTTCTGCGAACTGAATCTGCCACAATTAGGCATTTCCGAAAATAAAGTTGTGCTGTGTTTGGATTGGACCAAAAACATTGCAGAAAAAGTGGACATCGTCGTAGAACAAATCACGCAGATCGGTTCTATTGCTGAAAATTCGATCAGTGTTATTACAAAACACAATGTACCTTCACATAATATACCCACCCGTAAAATAAATAAATAAACAGAAGAAAGAGGAGAAAAGACGCTGGTACGAAGTAATGATTTCTGGCAGCCACGGCCACGAGGTACACCACGAATCATCATCGCATCACGATCACGGCAGATCGTGCGAGCACCGCTCTGCTCCACGCACCATGTCCATGTGCAACCAAACCCGCGTCCGCTGTCACATTGATTGCGCCGCGGCGTCGTCCGACGACGACGAGGCGTCGCCGTCGACGGTTCCGCGCGGGCAGCGGTTGAAGCCGTACCAGACGCCGGCGGGGAGCGCGTCGCCGTAGTAGAAGGTGGACGGCGTGGTGGAGGTGGGGTCGTACACCCTGACCCACTCAGGCGTCCACCCGCCGTCGCGGGCGCCGGCGCGGCGGAGGTAGAGGTAGCAGACGCCGTAGCCGCAGGGCCCCGCCACCCGGAACGTGTCCGTGGCGCACCGCTCGAAGCCGGGCCGCGGCGCCAGCTGCGCCACGTACACCTCGTTCCGGTACGCGTCCCCGAACGCCAGGCTCACCGCGTCCGACGACCGCCGCGGCGACGCGCAGCTCGTCTTCACCTTCACCGTGTACGTGCACGTGCGCGCCGCGACGCCGGCCTCCTCCGCCCGATGCTGCTGCTCGCCATCTCCTGCTGCTTTGACCGCCGCCAGCAACGGCGTCGCCGTGGAGGCGTCGAGCGTGCGTGGCTTGGACAGCTGCTGGGACGCGGCGGGGATGACGAGCTGCTGCAGGCAGGAGACGACGGCGAGGGCCAGCACGGCGAGGTAGCGGAGCGGTGGCGCGGCGCCGGAGGCCATGGCTAGATCGAGGGGGTGGCTGTTGACTGGCGACAGCGGGCGAGGTGAGGCTGGACTTTGGACAAGTGGAGAGAGGTGGTAGTTGGTCAGTCGTTGCCTCGTTAGTTTGGATTGGAGGCAGCTCAAGGTTTATTTTGCTTTCGGAACTGGCACACAGCAGGGAGCGATGATTTGTTCAAGTTTTCCCTATCACCTGATCTGATCTGGTCTGTCGAGATTGGAAACTTGTTAAGAAGGGGTCTGGATGACAGTGGGCCCAACCGTCCGTGTCAACATGCACAGCTGCATTACCATGCCTCTGGTCTGGCCATGTCAACAAGTGGCTACCCCATGATCCACGAGTCCAGTTGCAGCGTCCCTTTCTCCGTCGAGCAGGACGACGGCAGATTGGTGTCCACGAGACTCGCGCGGAAGAAATGGTTAGGGAAAAGTTAAAAGATATAAGAAAAAAAAAGAAAAGCAAAAAAATTAGGGGCATTCCGAGAATTGAACTCGGGACCTCTCGCACCCTAAGCGAGAATCATACACTAGACCAAATGCCCGGTGTTGAATTAAGTCTTACTAGATTTTATAAATACAAAATTCAGCGGGGATGACCAGCTGAGCACGTTTGCCAATGTCCGTTCTCAAGTTACTCCACACTACACAAACAGAAGAAAGTGACAAGCAACAACACACGTATTGTCCCAAATTATTACCAGCAGTACCGACCGGCTAGCACCATTCTTCGCTATCCCGAATCAAAGCCCTGCATGTTTTCGATCCATCACACGAAACAGTCGAGCTGAAACTCCCGGGTTCAACTCCTTCGATCAGTTTATCAATTGAACCTGGAGCACTGCTTCCTGATCTCGCCCTGCCCGCCGGTCTTGACCCCGATGCTGCTCATCTTGACCATGGCCTTGGGAACTCGAACCCGAACCGGAAGCCGAGCAGGCCCCGGATGCTGCCCGCGTACTTCTGCACGATGTCCCGCGTGGCCGCGTCGCCCCACAGCCGCTGGTCCGATTCCAGGATGACGTTGCCGTCGCGGACGTTCTTGAAGTAGTTCACGTCGAAGACGCCCGGGGTGTCCTTGTCCAGCGCCACCTCCTTCTCCGGGTCGCCGCCGTGGCCGGGCACAGCGCCTGCAGCTGCCGCAGGAACGCCGGGCTGATGGTCGGGTCCGCGTTGCCCGTTGCCGTGAAGTTGAACAGACGGTAGCTGAAGAACTGGCACTCCGCACGCCCGATGGTGTGGGCGCCTGATAAAAAATGTTTGCATGCAGGTCTCCCTCATTTTAGCATCATTTGGTTTTTTTCACATTGCTAGTAGTAATTAAAGTGCAAAATGTGCAGACAGAATTAGATGATTGATTTTCTTTCTTACCAACTAAAGTTACGAGATCTTTATCTGTCAGGCCCTTATCGGCAAACTTCTGCCTCTGAACAGACAGAGGTTCGTCAGGGCCAGGCAAGGCAACGGCGTCGGAGGCTGATGAAACTCTTCCATCTCTTCGACCCAGCGGCACGGGCCAGCTTGGGCCTAAGGTCTTAATTAGGTTCGACACCCACAATGACAAACAAGCAAGTCAGTCATCAAGCTCCTTAATTATCAGAAGCTAAAACAGTTCTTCTTAGCATGAACTAATATATCCCATGTCCTTAAGAAAACAGAGCGCCTTTCCTAGCACTCCTACTCCTTACCAGATCAACGGCGTCACGTGCTGCGAGAGCCAGTATATCAGCGCACGACACCACCCCAGGGCACCTGGCTTCCAACCGGGACTTGGCGTCGTCTATCACCTCGAATCCTCTAAGCCCAGTGTTCTGTGGTGCAGTCATCTCAGAAGATGGTTCCGAGATCAAAATTGATCCATCACACCCCTACGCCGTACAACGAAAACAACTGTCACTCAGGCATAATTAAAGCAAGCTGATCACTGAAATTAACCCACAAGTAATGGCGGAAGAGAGGGCCGGGGGCATAGAAGCAAAGAACAAACCTGAATAAAACAGTCGTGGAAGTGTAGCCTGAGCAGGCCTGGGGCAATGGTGGGATCTTTGTCGAAATGCTCTTCGACGGTAGACCTCACAATATCCTCCGCGTCACGGCACTTGGAGCCGTAGAATCCTACCTGCAGGCCTTGGTTATGTAATGGGCTTCTCAGCAGGGCGTTGATCAAAACGAAAACAGCTGCGATTGCAGATGCCATCGTGCTCTGAATGTCTGTTCAGCACTAGTTATCGAGTTCCAGTTGTGGCAACTCTGTAACCCGATGCCTAGTTTTATAGGGTCACTGAGCTTGCGCTATCCTGTATTCTGCACTGAAAGATGTGGATTACAGGTAGTGCATGATTTGCATATTTTATGGTTCCATCTAATCATCAAATTGTGCAAGAACTAAAATGTCAGGAAATGCACGTTTGACATTCTCAGTTTTTTATACCTTTCCTCTGGATAAAATTTTCAGTTTAAGTTGCGCTGCCGCTGCGTAAGATAGCCGTATCATATCACTCACTCAACCCTCAAGTTGGAAGATTCCTTTGCTGGATTTCAAATTTTCAATACCGCACTCACATGAGCAGGCCACAAGCTCAACCTAGCAGAAGTGGAACTACTGATAATACTGAAGAAGATTAGTTTCAGCTTTATACTCCTGAAACATCCGAGACATTCACTGAGATGACCTGCTATAGTAGCCTGGTATAACTCGTGAAGAACATGTCAGAACGGTACCATCCTCATGAGTGGACTTGACGGGCGTAGGCTTCCACCATCTATTTGCATGCCAGCTGGGCACAATTCCACAATGAATTGTTGCACGTGGCTCTAGAAAATAAATTAAAAAATGTTAGCAATGGGATAACACAATTAGCATAATTGAATAGAGATATATAGCAGATTAGACAAGATTAGGTTGGAATAAATATGTAATATTAATATTTGGGTTATATGTACTGACTGATCTTGAAGCAGATTAGACAAGATTAGGTTGGGGGTAATGCATGAGATAAAATATTTAACTCACCCAATACCTTGTGAAATTTTACCATATCTTGTCTTCATCAATTTTATATTCTTTTCAGGTTTGTACATATTTACCCACCTCATAATAATAACAATAATTGTGAAACTATTCTAAAATGGCCATCATTGAAGAATACACCTTTAGCCGTATTGATACAAAGTGAAAGACATAATCAAAACTGAAGAAATGTTTTTCTTGACATCTTAATCAACACCACTAATATATTCCAAAAAAACAACACTAATCCACCCATCGTTTTATAATTGCATTGAAAGCTAGATTGAGAAAATTACACTCACTAGCTACATCGTTCCATAGAATGAATCTTAATTAAGCTTTCCAGCCTTAGTGAAGACTAGAGGGTGACCTAATGTTTGTCATAGATAAAGGTAAATTGCTCTGCAACAAATTGCAAGGATGGTGTTGTCGGTACCACGTAGGAGTGCCCTGCGTACCTTCATCTAGAGGTCCCCTCTTGTAACTGACAGGCACAATACGACTCATGCCCACGCGCAAGCTACGCGAACTATGCCTACGTAGAAACTTACTTACGATTTTGTCATCATTTTGCGTGAAATGTTAATATGAAATTATTACGCTTCGAATCATTGGCTGTTTAGGTCGGTTTACCTCTCTCTCTTTTTTTTGAGCATCGGTTTACCTCTCTTTTGACAACCAATATTGTCGCTCTTCAGCCATCACATGCACGAGCAACCCATGGGCCTCACATAGCTAGTTCGGCCCATAAATGCTTAGGTCTTAAAGAGTTTTCTTAATAGATCGAAACGTAGCCTAGATGTCAGAAAAAAGGCCTCCTCTGGGGCATGAAGAGGTGGAGGCCATGACCATAAGCAAAGTCTCTACATTGTAGTCAAGAATAATTCACCTTAATGTGAATTTCTAGCAGGACGTAGGGCCATAGTTCATCATAAAAGGGAGGCATGAGCCTAGGTGGATTGTGTCTCTCTCAAGTTTGTTTCCAATTGTTTTCTTTTTATTTATTGTGTAGTGTAGTCTATGCTCTCTTAGTCAAACTGGGCTGCAGCAAAAGTGCATATTTACAAACATTATAATAACAATGATTGTGAAACTTTTCTACATGAGTGCTAGCATGCAAGCAACAAGATGTAAGTTTGCCACTACAACTTTTGGAGAAAAAAGGGTGACTATGAATCTATATGTAGAGAAAACGATAGCTAATTATCAAAGTATTTGCCACTTTGTGTTGCCATGTTTTGCACTACTCTGAGTCGAGACAAGCATAATATGGCATTTGAAATTCAAATGACTAAATTGACACTAACGTTTGTATTTTGCTTCCAAATCATGAATCCAAAACACAATGTATTTCTTTCATTCCTTTTCAAGGATCCGGAATGTATATATATGAGTATAGGACCGCGCGCCATATGGATCGGTTGGTTGTTGATTTGTTGAATAAATAGTTTATAGGAAAAACGGTTTTCTAGTTCATTCTAAGAATCCTGGTTCACTAACAAGCTCGGTAAAATTTTAGTGTTTGGCATAATTTATGTTTATATTTTGTGAAGAAGTTGAGAAATAAAATATATTACCAAAGAGCGTCTTAATATCCAAGTCAGGTGCATGTCCTCTTCTCAGTAGCTAACGTTTTCCAAATAATTAAGAGCCGAGGACAAAGGCAGACCGCCGGCTCGAACAGCTTGTGGAAAACCATGACACGATCGATGTAATCATTCGGCGACTAATAGATTCGTGGCGTCGACTAGGCCGCTGACAGCTTAATTAGCATCAATCAGCATTTGAACTCGCTCAGCAAAGAATGGTCATGTTTCCACGACCTTAGCAAGGTGGTATTGTGGCGACGCGGCACGACGAGGATTCATCCACAGGGACACTCTATAGACGCGATGGATATCTCTGAAAACGACGACGGCTGAGGTGGCCGTGGCCTGGTCTGGAGTCTGGACAGCCGGGCCCGGGGAACGTCGCGTGCCGAGATGAATTGGGTGCTTTGGAATGGCGCGAGCTCTCGAACGGGTGGCGGGCGCGGGGGCGTTCCGTCGAGTGGAATGCCGCCAAGCCCCGCCACACGTGGTTGACGCGCGCGAGCCGAGAGGCCATCTTCGTCGGCGACGTCGGCACGCGACGGTTTAATGCTGACCACCGCCCAGATTTCGGCCCCCGTCTTCTCGAAGCCGGCGAAGTGAAGCAAAGCAACGCGGGCAGATGCAGGGTTCTTGTACTTAGTCAAGCGTTGCTTGCTCGGGCGGCGTCGGGCGTTCCGGACGCAGGGGAGGGCTGCGACGTCCCAGGTTCGCGAATTGCGATCTGCAAGCAGAGAAATTGGCTTGTTTACAACAGTAGCGAAAACAAGTTTGAATCTTCTACTACGAGCTCGTCAGGCAGGCAGGCAAGTTGATCGTTCAATTATTCGGTGAAGTGTTTACGCCCCGTCATCCGTCGGCACGGCGGCACGTCGCGTTCAGGAGGACGGTGACAGCGCGCCACGGATTAACGGGATGATGTAGGCAGGCAAGACGCAGCGACGACTGACGACTGGCCATTGGCTGATGGATTATCATTAGTATCCATCTGTGCCACTTGCCCCGGGTTCCCGTTTTATTTTACTCGAGAGTCGACGCGTCGGAAGCCGGTGGACGGTGGTGCTGGTTCCCCGGCGACGTGCACACATTTCTCGGCGCACGGCTTCATCAACACGGGAAAATTTAGTCCCAAACCCATCCAAATTCCAATCCCCGGTGCGGCACCACTCCGTCATCCATACTAGATCCATTCTTTCCATTTTAAAATCCACACTTGATCCGTTGATCGGATCGGATCGGATCGGCTCCCCATCCCTGTCCTCCTCGCCTCCCTTTCTTTTCCAGTTTTCCTCCCTCCACGCGTTTCCCTCTCCATAATCAAAGCCTCGCCATCACCGCACCACGACCTTGCCTGCCTGTGAACGGACCAGCCGGTAAGCCTCCCTTAACCCTCGTCGTTCCGCCGGTAAGCAGTGGTGCTTAAGCCTCCAGCTCCGCTCAGATCTGCCGGCGCTTGTCCCCATTTGTCGGTGCCGTGCCGTGCTTGCTGTTCTGGTTTCGTTTCGGCGGTTGCGGGGCGCGATCCGCCTGAAGTGATCTTGTGCCCGCTCGCTTGCTTACTGGCTTCTGTCACTCGTGGTAGGCTGGTAGCGACGAGGAAAGGAGGAGGGAGCCATGGCTCAGATCTTGCTCCACGGCACGCTCCACGCCACCATCTTCGAGGCCGAGTCGCTCTCCAACCCGCACCGTGCCAGCGGCAGCGCCCCCAAGTTCATCCGCAAGGTAAGCTCTTCCTTATCTTTCCCCCCTTTTCTTTCTCCGCGTGCCATCATCATGGTCAGTCCTGATCATGGTTTGTAGATGCAAATCCGAATTGAACTGATCTCTGCCCCCCAGCTCGCATGCTAGCTTGATTTATCACACCACATAGGAATCATGCTGATGCAATTGCAGAACTATGTCATATACGCAAGGCACATGTGTACCACCCAGTGTGTAACAGAATTACCTGTACTGTGGATTACTTTCCAGTTAGCTGAATCTCAAGTTTGCTGCTGCTGTTGATCACTTCGTGATCAGCTGAATCTCGAGTTCACGACAGAGTGTTTTGCTTCCTGTATCACCTAACTGAAATGCTTATCTTCTTCTGACATCATGGTCTTACCTCAACAGTTTGTGGAGGGGGTCGAGGACACCGTGGGAGTCGGCAAAGGCGCCACCAAGATATATGCCACCATTGATCTGGAGAAAGCCCGCGTCGGGCGTACTCGGATGATAGCCAACGAGCCGGTCAATCCTCGCTGGTACGAGTCCTTCCACATCTACTGCGCCCACCTGGCCGCCGATGTCATCTTCACCGTCAAGATCGACAACGCCATCGGGGCCTCGCTGATCGGGAGGGCTTACCTGCCGGTCCAGGAGCTGCTGAGCGGCGAGGAGATTGATAGGTGGCTTGAGGTCTGTGATACGAACCGTGAGCCTGTTGGTGACAGCAAGATCCACGTCAAGCTGCAGTACTTTGATGTCGCCAAGGACCGCAACTGGGCGAGGGGTGTCCGGAGCACCAAGTACCCTGGCGTGCCTTACACCTTTTTCTCGCAGAGGCAAGGGTGCAAGGTCACTCTGTACCAGGATGCTCATGTCCCGGACAACTTCATTCCCAGGATCCCTCTTGCTGACGGTGTCTATGAGCCTCACAGATGCTGGGAGGATATCTTTGATGCCATCAGCAATGCCAAGCATTTGATCTACATCACCGGCTGGTCTGTGTACACTGAAATTACCTTGATCAGGGACACCAATCGGCCGAAGCCTGGAGGAGATGTTACACTTGGAGAGTTGCTCAAGAGGAAAGCCAGTGAAGGTGTTAGGGTCCTTATGCTTGTGTGGGATGATAGGACTTCAGTTGGCTTGCTGAAGCGGGATGGTCTGATGGCCACCCATGATGAGGAGACTGCAAATTACTTCCATGGCACTGATGTCCACTGTGTTCTGTGCCCTCGCAACCCTGATGATTCCGGCAGCATTGTTCAGGATCTGCAGATATCAACTATGTTCACCCACCACCAGAAGATAGTAGTTGTTGACCATGAGATGCCAAACCAGGGCTCCCAGCAAAGGAGGATAGTCAGCTTTGTTGGTGGCATTGACCTTTGTGATGGAAGATATGATACCCAGTATCACTCCTTGTTTAGGACACTTGACACTGTCCATCATGATGACTTCCATCAGCCAAACTTTGGGACTGGATCAATCAAGAAAGGTGGTCCACGAGAGCCATGGCATGATATTCATTCACGGCTGGAAGGGCCAATTGCTTGGGATGTTCTTTACAATTTCGAGCAGAGATGGAGAAAGCAAGGTGGCAAGGATCTCCTTTTGCATCTCAGGGATCTTTCTGACACTATTATTCCCCCTTCTCCTGTCATGTTCCCAGAGGACAAGGAAACATGGAATGTTCAGCTCTTCAGGTCCATTGATGGCGGTGCTGCTTTTGGCTTCCCTGAAACTCCTGAAGATGCTGCACGAGCAGGGCTTGTTAGTGGAAAGGATCAAATCATTGACAGGAGCATCCAGGATGCTTACATACATGCTATTCGGAGGGCAAAGAACTTCATCTATATTGAGAACCAGTATTTCCTTGGAAGTTCATATTGCTGGAAGCCGGAAGGCATCAAGCCAGAAGAAATTGGTGCTCTTCACTTGATTCCGAAGGAGCTTGCCTTGAAGATTGTCAGCAAGATTGAAGCTGGGGAACGATTTACTGTATATGTTGTGGTGCCAATGTGGCCTGAGGGTGTTCCAGAAAGTGCTTCTGTTCAAGCAATCCTTGACTGGCAAAGGAGAACAATGGAAATGATGTACACTGACATCATACAAGCTCTCCAAGCAAAGGGAATTGAAGCAAACCCTAAGGATTACCTCACTTTCTTCTGCTTAGGCAACCGTGAAGTGAAGCAGGAGGGGGAGTACCAACCTGAGGAACATCCCGAACCTGACACTGATTACATCCGAGCTCAAGAAGCGAGGAGGTTCATGATCTATGTTCACACAAAAATGATGATAGGTACTGAGTTCTACCTTATCCTTGCATGTCACTTGCTATTTTTCAGTATCAAGTTTTTCAATAGCATATAGCTTCTGTTTATAAAGATTCAAGAGCATTTTTATGTCGTTTCAAAGCGTGCATTCTACTGTACATATGTTGGTAGATATGGATTATTTCAATTCAATGTAGAACTATTTATCAGATCCAAAATCAAACTAAAGGATTATTAATTTGAACGCTGCAAAATCAATTGATAGCATAAATGTTTCTGAAAGAAACTGCCCTTTGCTGCTATATTTATACTTTCTTGAAAGTTTTCATACTGGAATGAATAAAAAGTAAAATGGAGGGACTATATGCAAGTTGGTTACTCTTAATATCAAAGTATCTAGAATCTAAATGGCCCTTAATTTCTCTCATGGATATTGATCAAGATAATATCTCGTCTTTGGTTTCAGTTGATGATGAGTACATTATTATCGGGTCTGCCAACATCAACCAGAGGTCCATGGACGGTGCCAGGGATTCAGAAATCGCCATGGGTGCATACCAGCCATACCACTTATCGACCAGGCAGCCAGCCCGTGGCCAGATCCATGGCTTCCGTATGGCGCTGTGGTACGAGCACTTGGGCATGCTGGATGACCTGTTCCAGAACCCCAATAGCGTGGAGTGTGTGCGGAAGGTAAACAAGATTGCGGACAAGTACTGGGACATGTACTCCAGCGACGATCTGGAGCAGGACCTCCCTGGACACCTGCTCAGCTACCCCATCGGCATCAGCGAAGATGGCACGGTCACAGAGCTGCCAGGGATGGAGTTCTTCCCCGACACCCGAGCACGCATCCTGGGTGGCAAGTCGGATTACCTCCCGCCCATCCTCACCACATAGATGGGGGAAGGAAGCCCCGTTATGTCTTTCTCCTGTCTGGCCTCAGTTTGGTGTTGTCTTGTGTTTTCAGATACTTCACGCTTCAGATGTTCAGAGAGTGTTGCTATAGTTACTACTCAGGCAGGAAGTTATAATAAGTGCAGTGTGCATGGTTGGGAAGATAGGGGGAAGGATTGGTGTTTACTAATACTGCATACAGATTGTGTCGTCCATGTATGTTTTAGCTTGCGTGGCTTGCTGCGTTGCAGTGCCGTTTGCAAGATGAGACTCGAGCACGCGACATGATTTCTTGTTCAGCTGTTCGTGCTGTCCATTGTTGATGCCGCTTTCCATCTGGTTCGTTGTGCTCTTTTCGCAATGATTTTGATTCTTGTTGCATCGTTGCTGCACGGCACTACCAACCGTGTTCAGGTCTTCAGGCCTTGGGTACAATGGCTGACTGGCTGCAAGATTTCTCGTGCTGCTTGGGAAAAAAAAGGGGGCGAGTCACAAGAGTATAGTAGGCACGGAACTGCGCAACAAGAGTTTTTTTTTTCGTATTTTAAAAACAACCTTTATTCGATAATAATATGTAGAAAGTGTATATACATGTTTGAGATTCCCAGTAAATACAAAATACATTCAAAATATCTTTCTTTTTTTTTCTTTTTTTTTTGAGGGAACAAAATATCTTTCTGTTGTGTGCATGCGAAGTCGGCGCAGTTATTTGTTCTGGTTCGTTGGGGAGAGGCCCACGCGGGAAGTGGCGAGACGAGAGGCCGCCGTGGACGCCGAGGAGTCGGCCACCTCACGACGCGCTGTCACGATCATCAGATCACATCCGTCCATCATCGTCAAACCCGGCCCACCCTCTCTCCACTCCTCCCCTTATCCAACCAAACCGCCGCGTGCGACGCCCCTCGATTCGGCTCCGCCCGGCTCGATTTCCCGGAGCCAGCTCCAACCAATCGTGCGCGACGCGAAGCGTGCGGCGTGCGGCATGGGGACCCGAGGCGGCGGCGGATCGGCGTCGAGGGTCGGCGACTTGGATGTGGACCTTCGCGATCGCTGGGACTGGGGCAGCATCCCGCGGCTCCTCTCCTCCGCCTGCCTCTTCTTCTGCTCCGGGTGGGTTCGCTTCCCTCCCGCTTCTCCCGCCATCAAATTAGCTTAGGGCCGTAGGCGTAGCCGCGCTGCTGCGAGTGAATCGATTGCTTCTGGCTGCCGCGTTGCTTGAGATTGGCGCGTTTGTTAGCTGGTTGATTGTGATGCGGAAGGGGATCGTATTGATGGAAAGTTGGTTTGGTGAATTCTTCGGTTGTGAGAGGATAACCCTTTCCAGTCTGGGCTAGTGATTTAATTGTTAACTTTCTGGAGATTAGGGCGCGGGAGAAGAATTGGAACATGGTGTGCGTCGCTGGTGTCTCCATTGAAGATAGTGGGATAGTGCTTGGTGGCAGACACTGATCAGTCATAAGTAATTGCTCATTTAGTTGTTTGTTCTTTCATCACACTTTTCTCATCTATATAATGTCATTAGTGACCTGTTTAGTCGGTTAGATGCGATAGCGGTCTCCTTCTTTTCACTTGCTTAAAAAGGTGGAAGGTGACTTTGTCTGCTTTGGTTATGCCATATTTGCAGTATATGTTCTTCTATCCAGATTACCCACGTTTAATTTGATTTTTTTATTATTCTAATTGTCTGCGTGTTCAAACTCTTTCCATACAGAGCAGAGGCTGTTTTGGATGCTGTGATAAGACTGTAAAGAAAATAGGGGAGCTGTCCAAGACCTTGATTACTCATGACCAACTCACTGGAGGAGAACCGTTTTGGAGTACAACCACCATTGATGTTTCACAGTCAGATCTAAAGGGCTTTCCTCCAATCGAAACCGCCCGTTGGAGCTTTGAACAGCATGGAGGAGGAAGCAGTCATAGGCTCCCGCTCTTTGAATCTGGAAGCAGTCAAGGGCTCCCGTTCCTTGAATCTGGAAACAGTCATAGGCTCCCGCTCCTTGAATCTGGAAGCAGTCATGGGCTCCCTGAATCTGTTAATCATGGTAATTCTTTTCTGAAACATATTATTCTGTTTTGCACAAAGAAGAGTGTTTCATTGCACACGTACCATCCAGGTCATATCTGAACCTTGATTTAATAGACATAACTGTGTCCTACCTTCTGCTTTAATTGTACATATTGGAAACCAAGTGTTTTAGGTGTTAAGAAAAGCACTTGTCTTGCTTTTCGCCCTACCTGTCTTCCATACCTTATTTGTCCAGCTGAGAAATATATTGCTGGTTCTTAATTTTCTTGTTGTTTTGTACTCTTGTCAAGAGAGTCATTAGCAGCTAGCCATTTGTGTCCATTTCTTTTAAGGTCAGCTAATCTTCCTAAGCCAGTGTCTGTGCCATCGTGATTTGTACTATATTCTTTCCTCATTAAAACAGGCAGAGCACCTGCCAATCTGCCATTATCCTGTTCGTAAGAAAAGAAAAATTCTAGCATTACCTTGATGTGATGTAAATATCCATTTCGATATATGACATTGTTTAAAATACCAGCAGTAGCTATTTCTATGTATCAAGATCAATGCAGTTTTAGTGTGCCGTACTTTCATATCTTTATTATTTTGTGTCTCTCTGTGGAAATCTATTTGAAAGCTTTGAACCAGTGTCATAAACAACATCTGATTTGTCTTGCTACAAGATTAGCCTGTAAGAAATTTTAGTAGGCAGCAAACATAGTACCCTGGCGGTGGGGAGGCTGTTTAACCCATAGTCACCGGGAACGGGGTCGATGCCGCGTTCCGTGACCCCGGATCGGCGTCCCAATTCGAGGATCGGGGTCGATCGGGGTCGACATCTCGTTTCATGCTGGCTCGCGGCCCCATCCCTGCCGGGTCACAAGCTTCAAAAGAAGGGAGAATATGGGGGACGATTGGAGATGGGAGAGGGCGCTGCAGCGGCAATCGAACAAGGGGTGCAGAGCTGCGGCTTGGGATGGGCTTGGGAGTAGCGAAGGAGTCCCTCCAGCGAAGAATTGAACAAGAAGGCAGAAGCTTCCATGGACGGCTGCCTGGTAGCTTTGTGGCGGCGCTTCAGGGAGAGAAGATGTTGTGTACGTGAGTTTCTGGAGGCGGTGGGGGCTAGGGCAAGTTAAGGTGGCGTGGGCTGTATGGGCCAACAAATGGCCGCCCATCTAATCCTTATTCTCCTTTTCTTTTTCCTCTTTTCTCTCTTCTTTTCTTCTTCTCATCTTATTGGGTCGTGAGCAGTGGGCCCTTGATCAGTACTCGTCCCAGGTTCATGGATCCGGACCCTGCTGGGTCGCGTACCCCCTTGGAACTAATCGTTCCGAGGACATATACTCCCATCGTACCCTGTTTTTCTCAAGCGTCGACCCACGTCCCGCGATCCCGTTCCTCGATCCCATCGACCCGGATTCCTGGTGACTATGGTTTAACCTCTCCAACCCTAATTTGAGACCTAGGCCTAGTTCAGGTGCCCGTCCCCTTTGGTAACTGCTGAATCTTCTGACCTTTTTTATATGATCAAATATTTTTAGTGCTCAAACTATTGCCTAGTTATTATTCTGATATTCTTTCTGGATAAGAAGTAGAATTGGAAGACATATTGAGATGAACATAAGTTACATGTCAAATAATTTTGCAGGGCGCGCTCTTTGGGAACAGACTAGGGAGGAGTGGACTGAAATTAAAAGGCTACGACCGAAGGTGAAGGAGGTTCGCGAACCTGTGTTAAGGTATGGGAAAATGAGATGGCCTTGTACCTGTAAAATCTTTTCTTGAATCCATTCCGAAATAGAATTAATTTCATATGTAATGTGATTAAACGTGAAAGATTTTTCTATCAGGCAAGTATTAAATTGTTTTCTTCTTCAAAGATTGAGATAATTCTGCTTTTTCATGCCTACCACTATATGTTGTCCTTCTGTATTGGAGCCATATGTAGTTCTTTGCATATGACCATCGTCTCCATTTCACAATGTTCGGTCTTTTGCTTCTAAGGTTGCAATATTTCAACTTGCCGGATAGAGAGCTAGGGGTGTAAACTGAAGGAACTCAGGGTCCCTTCCGACCCTTTTTATCTCATCTTGGGAAGTTCATTTCATTGAACTAAAAAGAGGGTTGGAGGTGATCCTTAGATAACCCAATTTACACCCCTATAGAGAGCTGTGGTGGTAAACATGAACTCCTATTGTTGAATTTTTTTCCCCAGATACGGTTTCCATTTCATCACCCAGAGTATGTTGGACCAAATATAATATGTAGTTTTATTTCTGATGTTGTATTTCTAGGTTTCCTTTATGCGATCATGGTATATGAAGAAGTTTTATGCGATTCTGCTCATCTAAAATCTCTTGTTCTGTGCAGTTGGAATGCAGCATTTCAGACTGTACTGATAACAAATAAACCATTTCCTCGACCCGTTCCTCTCCATGTAAGATAAATGCTTTTTTAGTTTACCATTCAATGGAGCCGTATGCTTAAACCTGGATCATGCAATCGCAGGAGGTTGTGGATTTCCTTGTGGACATGTGGGAGGAAGGTGGTCTGTATGACTAGCACAAATGCTTTCATATGATGACAATTAATTCTGGAAGAGAAGAAAGAATGACTTAGGTGTAGGTGATGAGGTAACGAGGATTTGCTGTGTCGTCCTTTTTTTTTACTCTTGGAAGGCCTGTTTTACTTGCTAGAGAGCTGTGGTGGCAAACCTGTAATGTTAGAGGGGTCCTTGTTTAGTCACTTTATTGAATTTGTCAAAAGAAAGCTAGAAAGAGAAGTGTGTGGCAGTGAACTATAGACGAAAGTGTGATTTATATTGATTTGAGAAGATAGTATCTAACGTCGCTGGCTGTTGGTCAAACCATTCTAGTCTAAAGAGTAAAAAATCATTGCCTCCAGTACTTCGAGACGAAGCTCCTTCGTCTGATCTGGTTCAGATCAGAATTGTGTGAACTTGTATTTTATATAGTGAAAAGACCAGTCACCGATCATCAGGAAAATGGCCACCTATTATCAGTGTGATGCATGTTCAAGCACGGGTGTGAACGATGGTGTTCTCTTTGGAAAATTGCCAGTTTCAGAAAATGACATGTTTAAGTTTGAAATAGTCCACGGATGTCACGAGCTAGTTACCTTGCCATCACCAGTCTTTGAGGGTGAAATGGAGTTGGGAAGCCGTGTACCGTTCAGTTCCAAAAACAAAACGAAATATTGTAGTTCACATGCCTTGCCGGTTTGTAACAAGTCCGCAGATGGAAATAATTATAGCAACGTGCATGGCATCAGAGGTACGTCAGCTGTGGCAAATATCCCCATGTGGCAAAAGCAGCCCCCAGCCGAAAACAGAAAAAAGCACGGACAAGGGTACAAAGGCCACTGCAAACGCTTGATGGGCCGAAATCAGCATAAGGTCAGGAGGTCAGCCACGTTGGGCTCCTGACCGCGCCTAGCAGGGGCGCGGCCTTCTGTGCTGTCGCGGGTCCCACACCACCACCACCAGCTGTCGTCCCCCACTACACATTCTCACACACACACTGGCGACTCGTCCTCGGCGCCTCCGCATCCCTCCTTCCCCTTCCCTTTTAATCAAAATCATCCCGACCGCACCGGAGAGAGGCCAAAGGGTTCGGTGGGCGACGGAGAAAACCCCATCCTCCCCTTCCTCCCCCGCCGCCGCCCGCATTCCGCCGCGCCGATCGCTCGGGTCCGCCCTCGCCCCGATCCCGGCTCCCTCTCGCGCCGCGCGCGCACATTGCATCTCGTCTCGCGGCGGAGTCTCTTTCGTTTGATCTGATTCGCGGCGTGTGTCTCCGTGCAGGTTTTGTGAGAGGGGAGGTGGTACGGGATGTCGTCGGAGGCGTCCAAGGGCCCGCGCTACGCGCCGCCGGATCCGACGCTGCCCAAGCCGTGGAGGGCGCTCATCGACGGCAACACCGGGTACATGTACTTCTGGAACCCGGAGACCAAGGCCGTCCAGTACGAGCGCCCCGCCCCGGCCGCGCCCGCGCCCGCGCCCCCAGTCCCCGCCTTCCCCTCCTCGCAGTCGCAGCCGCCCGGCTACGGCAGGCCCGAGGAAAGGCAGAGGAGCAACGCGCCTTCCGAGGTAACAACAATACCCTTCCCCTTTTCCCTTCGTCCTGCCTGTGCAGAGGAATGTAGCTTCGCAGGAGGTCGAAGCCTGCAACATTGCCCTTTTTTTTCAATGTAGAGAATAAACGTTTGCAAGATTGTCAGGCCGGTCTGTCTTTGGTATTTCAGCCGCGCGCGGATGCTGGAGGGAGCTACACGCAGA
The DNA here is from genome assembly GCA_012490785.1 of Eragrostis nindensis. Taxonomy (NCBI): domain Eukaryota; kingdom Viridiplantae; phylum Streptophyta; class Magnoliopsida; order Poales; family Poaceae; genus Eragrostis; species Eragrostis nindensis. The sequence goes on from JAAXCT010002219.1 coordinate 73,616, forward strand.
ATGTGCCTCGTGCTGATGACAGGGCAAGGATGAATCAGTCGGAGGTGTACTGTTTTTCCCTGATTTCGCCATCAATCACATGTTCTGTGCCGTATTTTGCGCTGCATTTGCCCCCAACGTGTGCCTAGTATGGTGTATGACGAGTATATCTGTAACAATTGAGCATAAACTATGCATTTTTTCTGGTTGCTTGCCAACTTCATTGTTGAGAAAGGGGGAAGTAGTTATTTATATGTCCGGAGATGCGTTATCCTGTTTTTCCGTGGCACATTGAAGCTGCAGGAATCTGCATGCAAAATGCTCTTGTCGGTTACCTGCCGTTAATGTTGAACACTTATGTATTTATACCGCACTGCTTCTTGATAAATAAAAGAAGATACTATAGTAATGGTGTTACAAAGAGGCAAAATACTATCTTAAGAAGAGCATGATCAACTAATCGTAATTTATTTGTTACTTGTTCTACTCTTAACATGTTACTTCCTATTTCCAGCAGCGCTCTGCACCTGGATCAAACCTTGCACAAAATCCTCTGTCCACCAGTCAAGTTCCACAGGCTGCCAATGGAAACAACATGTCACCAGAAGCATATCGTGCTAAGCATGAGATTACTATCATCGTACGTGTTCAACTAATTCTATACCTTGAATCAATTGATAGTTTTTATTTGTAGGTTGTTTATTTACTCTATTCCTTGTATGACCAGGGCAATGAGGCTCCAGCGCCTTTCACTACATTTCATTCCACGGGCTTCCCTATGGAGATGCTAAGGGAGGTAGGGCCACAACGTCTGCCAATGTTATTGTGCTTCCTTGTGTCTTCCTCTGACAGAACTTGGTTCTCACTGTGCATCCTTTTGCCTAATGCCATGATTTAGCTGGACTTTCTTTGCAGCAGGCTCTTCAAGTCAACAATCCAAGTCGGGATTGACCTGTTTGTTGTCTTGTCCAGCCTTCTGTGGTTTGAAACAATCCCCTGTTATATTGTTCTTAACGTGCAATTGCAAGACATTGTCTTGGCTTCTTTGCAAAATAGTTATATTCCATAAGAAGCATTTCTCTATTTCTTTTTCTTTTTCCAAAATAGTAGACAGGCTTTTGTAATTCCACTGCTAATTCACGTATCTTCTATGGATCTGTGGTCTTACAGTTTCAGCAAGCAGGATTCTCTGCACCAACTCCTATCCAAGCGCAATCATGGCCTATTGCTCTAAAGGGTCGTGATATTGTTGCTGTAGCAAAGACAGGTTCTGGAAAAACTCTGGGTTATCTACTTCCAGGGTTTATGCTTCTGAAACGCCTACAACAGAATTCAAGGGAAGGTCCAACAGTATTAGTTCTCTCTCCAACCAGGGAACTAGCAACACAAATTCAAGATGAAGCAATCAAGTTTGGCAGATCTTCAAGAATATCATCTGCTGTATGTTAATCTATTGTTTCCTGCACCTGTTCACTCACTATGCTAGTTTTACCTTGGATCTAGAATGTGTCTCGTATCTTTAAATGACCTTATCCAGCTTCTTTAACAATATTGCAAAATTCTAGTGATTCATATGCTGCAGATTGTTCCATTTAACTTTATATAAGTTTTATCATGTGATATTTCTAATCTTGATTTGTTTCTTGCAGTGCTTATATGGAGGTGCTTCAAAAGGCCCTCAGCTAAGGGATTTAGAGCGTGGTGCTGATGTTGTTGTTGCAACTCCTGGAAGATTGAATGACATTTTAGAAATGAACAAAGTGAGCCTGCGTCAAGTAGCATATCTTGTTCTTGATGAAGCTGATCGTATGCTTGATATGGGATTTGAGCCACAAATAAGAAAAATTGTGAGACAAGTACCACCTAAGCGGCAAACTCTTATGTACACTGCCACTTGGCCAAAAGAGGTTAGAAAAATAGCTTCCGATTTATTGGCCAACCCCATTCAAGTTAACATTGGGAACACTGACCAGCTTGTTGCAAATAAGTCTATCACTCAGGTAAGAAAAATGTTTTTCTTTTTGTCGACCAAGATACTTTATAACTTTATTTCAGCATTTGAAGTTGTCTATTGTTGCTGCAGCATGTGGAAGTTATCCCACATGGGGAGAAATCAAGACGGCTGGATCAAATCTTGCGTTCGCAGGAGCCTGGATCCAAAATCATAATATTTTGCTCCACAAAGAGGATGTGTGATCAACTGGCTCGGAATCTGTCACGACAGTATGGCGCTGCTGCCATTCATGGTGATAAGTCACAGGCTGAGAGAGATTCTGTGTTGAGTGATTTTCGAAATGGCAGGTGCCCGGTTCTTGTGGCCACTGATGTGGCTGCTCGAGGCTTAGACGTAAAGGATATCAGGTTGGAACTCATCTTTGCTTCTTTCCTTATAGTGCTTGATTTTCTATGAGATTTGGATAAGGTTATGGTCATGGTGATGCTGATAGTAAATGAGACTGAACATACAATTTGATAATCCATAAATGTTGTAATGTAGCTCACTGATAATCATTCCAAAATGGTCTTGTCACAGAATTGTGGTTAACTATGATTTCCCAACGGGTGTGGAGGACTATGTCCACAGAATTGGAAGGACTGGTAGGGCTGGTGCGACAGGATCTGCCTATACATTCTTTGGTGAGCAGGATTCAAAGTATGCTTCAGACCTTGTGAAGATTTTGGAGGGTGCAGATCAGTCTGTTCCATCACAGTTAAAAGAGCTGGCTCTTCGCGGAGGAGGGTATGGTGGTGGAAGGTCGCGGCGCTGGGCATCTTCTGATGACTCTTATGGTGGTCAGGGGTATGGTTCAGGTTATGCTAAAAGACCAACTGACAACTTCAACAACAGCAGTTTTGGCAATCAGGCTGGGGGTGGTTCAAGCTTTCACTCTAGGTCTGTATCTGTTCCTATTTGAATGATGCCTTTTTGGCTTGAAACGCTAACCTGATGAACTCTCACTTTGCAGCTTTGATAACAGCAGTCGCAACAATCAGACTGGTGGCAATGCAAGCTTTACCCCAAGGTGAGTATATATGTTTTTTCCATCTTGATACTTGTTTCTGGTTTCTTTACCCCTGTTGAGTAATTAAATGCCGTCGTCCATAGCAGCACTAACAACGATCAATCTGGGGGTGGTCTCAGCTTTCATGAAAGGTACTCTTTTACCTCTGATGGAATGCACGTTTGCATTGTATGCCTGAACTTGAAACGGGCACATGCTTGTTACCATTTTTTGAGTTACCCTACTAGGTCATTCAAAATTTCAAATCCTACTATAATCTACAAAATATAAGGTGCTTACTTTCTGGGATGTGATTGCATCCACAAAGGATTAAAGACTTTATCATTCATTGGCAGGTTCTATGGATCAGGTGGCAGGGATCAGAGCAGATCAAACAATGATGGGTTCCGTGCTAGGAGCAGGAGTCCTCCAAGCAAGGCTCTGGGAGTTTCCAACTGGTAGTTGCGCTTGCTAGTTGCAACCTGGCTTTGTGATGGTGACGAAACAAAGTAGATGAAGTGGCTACCCTCCCTAACAAAATTATATCATCTTGTTCGCCCGCCTTAAATCGAGACATGTCCTGGAATATCTCTAACTTAGGATATGGGTTTTAGTCTAATGGTGTCCTGTTATGCGATTTGACGCTTGGGGAACATCTTATACTGTATGGCATGTTGGTGGTAGTTTGTAAAGCTTTGAAGCTTGACTTCGTTGCTAGTATACCCTCCTAATGTTATATAATCCAATCCTGGGAGACAAACCGCATCAAATGAATTTTTGGACGAAGCTGTGGTCAACTTATTCGTTTGAATCTTATGTACAAATTATGGCAACAAGTATTCTTTCATGTTCTGAACAATTATCTGCCCAAATGCACCTTTGCTGATGCCAATTGTTTCCATGGAAATAGCTGGGTGAGGAATCAGAACAAGCTGGACGTCACAGACGCTGTTTTGTCTCGTGTGACGTCTCATGAAATTCGCGGATACAGTTCAAGTATATTGCACAGCTGTGCAAATGAGCTGCTTTAGCTCGCGCCCTTGTAGTACAAGCGTACAACTGGGGAAAAACTGAGCTTAATTCATTTCCTCATCCATAGATCTCGATCCAATCTTTATACCTAGAAACGTGTATACAAGATCTATTTTTCCGCCAAGAACTACTGTGCTGTGTTTCGTCTTGCTTATGCATCCTTCGGCTTTGTTCTCGTCAACCTAGAGTACAGGAAAACTCCTCCTAATGCTGCACCAGTTCCTGCAGGAAGGACAATACAAATATGCATACGTTACACAGAAGAACAATTAATCAGAGCTAGAAGCAGCATCAGCAGATGCAGCTATGAGAAATTGGTGAGTTGACCAAAGTTACCTAGTGCATTGACCGGCGAAATTGGGGTTCTGAAGAACAGAACGGATGAAGCGATCACAACCACACGCTTGACGCAGTTGGCGACAGAGTGGGTTACGGGTGACACCCTCGACAAGATCAGATACGAGAGCTGACATTGTGAAGCAAGATCATGATCAGAACACTGACCGATCTGGCGTCTTAAGATAAGGTGAAATACATGGGAATTATGAATGTGAATTGTGATTTATCTCCTCACCTTCTGATAGCCATGGAAGCAAAAGCCGGCAAGTGCTGCTCTAATGCAGAGTTCTTGGAGGTTCAGTCCCTGCTCGCCAAAATGAGATTTTCTGCTGAGTTCATAATTTTCAAATCAAGTAATCTTCTTATCTGAACTTTCTGAAAAGGCTTACAGTGCTCTGGAGGTATCCCGGGGTGAACTTGACGCCTTCTGCGAACAGCATCAGAGGGCAAGAAAGAAGAAACGACAATATAGTGATTATTGAGAAGAGGTTAATGTCATCCATAGCTTCCTGCATCACGACAGATGTTTAACTGTTACGATTCGCCAACTAGAAAGGGACTGTCTGCAACTTCAGGGGCATCCGAGAGGAAAATGGACTGTTCACCTTGTCATCAACAGCAAGAAGTTTCTTGCTAAGTACATTTCTTGACTGGTAGGTGAGATTGGACGCCATGGCACTCCAGAACCCAATCCTGCTTCCACGAAGTCAGCGTGTCAATATTCCCCAATCATTGACTTCCAACAGCAGAAAGGCACAAAAGAAGTATTATGAATGAGCCAAAGATTCTGCAATACTGTAGCTGACAGCAGCACTGACCAGTTGAACGAAACTTCAGTCATAGACGCCAAGGCGACGCCGCCGACGATGGGCACGAGCGAGCCCAGCACCGGCAGGGAAGGAACCTGCAGACGAGACAGCGAACACGAGTGAGCGAAATTGCAGCTGGTTGTTTCCTCTGAATTCACGGTGGAAATCGACTGAACCTTGCCGAGGAAGAGGGCGGAGAGGAGGACGGTGAAGAAGGGCTCGGAGGCCTTGATGGTGTGCGTGAAGGAGACGGCGACCTTGCCCAGGCTCATGTTGGTGAACACCGTGCCCAGCATGTGGCCCACGGCCAGCGGCGCGATCCTGCCCAGCTGCGGCCACGGAATTCAGTTCAGGTAAGTAAGCTGTCAATCGCGAAGCAGCAAACGGAAAGCTTGAAGTTGTCTCACCTGTGCGAGGGTGAGTTTGGGAGCTGGGTGGAGCCCGGTCCCCCACATGAGGAAGATGAGCAGCGAGCCGAACGCGAGCTGGAACGCGGTGATGGTGTACGGGAACGGCATCACCTTGAGGACCTGCAATGGCGAGGAAGCGGATTGGTCAGGGAACAGGGGAACGCGGCGTGGAAATGGAGAAGAGAGCAGATGGGATCCTAATTTGTTGGTTGTTGCTATACAAGCGAAATGGCGGACCTGCTTGTTGTAGATGTTGAAGTAGATGTTGAGCAGGTACCACGCGACGATCATGGCGCCGAGCTGCACCGTCCCCGCAATGTCGCTCCTCTCCTCTGCATCGCCAGCCGGCACCGCCGCCGCGGCCGCCGCCGGGGAGACGGAGGCCGGTGCCCTGTCCCTGCCGCCATCCGACAGCAGCGAGAGAGGCCGGAGCCCGCGCCCTCCGCCAACGACGCGGAGCACCGGCTGCAGCACAGCGCCGCGGGGACTAGAGACGACGGCGGCGTGGCGGGACCAGCAGGGCGCCGCCGCGCGGCACGCTCCGGGAAGGAAGGAGGAGCGGAGGGCGGCCGCCGCGCCCTGCATCTTTAATTCCGGCCGGTTTCGTTGCGGTTCGTTTCGGAAGCCCGCGCGCTTAAAATAGATGGCCGCGTCACCACGGGACCGAGGAAAGGTGGCGCCCGGTGAATCTTCCCGGGATCCCGTTCTGGTTCGTCCCCCCTGTCGTTACGCTTCCACTACTGGCACTTGTCGTACCTCGTTGCCGATATACTACTCGCCTTCGTAGCAGGAAGCACGACGAAACCAGTGAGGTTTGTGGAGGCCGCGGCGGCGGCGCACAAAGCACAAGTGAGACTTGGGTGGCTCATGGCGGCACGGCTTGCGTCTTCCTCCTCATCTTCCTCTGCTTGTCTTGTGTCAACGTCACCCGGCATCCGGACCTGGTTGGACTCGGCATATGCAATGAGCCAATGATTCATGGTGTCAGATGGTTTGACCCAGGAATGGCGTCACAAGTGACGCGAGGGATCAAAGGGCTTGCCTAAAGTCGCAGCATCAATCCAATTGTTTGAAAACCAAAACTAGTAGTAATGAATTGATAAGGCAGAGCTTTCATGCGCACGTGTGGATAAGGCATCGTACGATTGAACGCATTGATCGAATCGCGTACCAAGGTTCCGTGGTGTGAGCCCAGGGTGAGCCCCGATTCCATCCAGCCTCGTGTTGCAACCACCAACACTGTCAAATTAAGTGATTGCGAGACAAGCGGAAGATTAGTCGTACAGACAGACAAGAAATTAACGATTCATGGCCTCAAAGCTGCATCTCTGAATTGATTAGCAGCAGACACGTGGCGCGGTAAGTAGCGACTGAAGGTGGCAAGGTGCTATCCTTCGTTCAGACAAGAAATGCTAGTTTAAAACGATCATGGAGAACGAGGGGAGTGCTGTTCAAGGAGAATAGAATGCGATCTCGTTTGATCGGAGCCCGACTCCAGGAAACGATCATGTGGCCCCTTTTCGTTGCGAAATCTCGCTTTAGCAACCCCGGCCGAATTGTGACAAAGAAAAGGAACAGGCGCTTGGCCATGGGATACGAATAAAGAATATGGCGGTGGCTGCCAAAGCGGGTGCAGGTGGAAATGGCTGTCCAAATCGATCGAAACGTTCTTTCCTTTTTTTAGCTAGAATCGAAAATGTTCGTGGAGGATGACTGCGCGCGAGATGATGACTGCGCGCGAGATGGCCGAAGGAGACGACTGCAGATGGGCCGGAAAAGGACATAAACAGGCTTATGGAGAAGTCCATGGGCCGTAGTTGCTCGGATCGGCCCATGAGGGCAGTTCACCAACGGACCAGCCCATGAGGCCAGTTCACCAGCAGCCCATCGCCGTCTGAGTTGAGTTAGTTGCTGCTCACCGGCCGGCGGAAATCGGCTCGTCTTCGCCCCTGGATCTGCCGCTCGGTTCGAGGCTTGAAGCTCGCCGGCAACCATGGCGCGGACGGTGGGGCGCGCCGCGAGCCCTGCGGCGGTGGCTGAGAAGCCGGCCGGCTCTGTAGACCGGAGGCCGCTCTACTTCGCGGCCTTCCTGCTGCTCGCCGACGCCGCGCTTGTCGCCCTCATCATCGCCTTCGTCCCCTGTTTGTACTCCCAAGCTAACGGTCTCCTTGCTCAACTCATTCTTTCTCTCTAACCCGCAATTCTGCTGCTTCAACTTGCAGATACCAAGATCGACTGGGACGCCTACATGTCTCAGGTGGATGCTTTTCTGGAGGGGGAGAGGGACTACACCAAGATCGAGGGAGACACCGGGCCGTTGGTGTACCCTGCTGGCTTCCTCTATGTCTACTCCGCCGTTAAGTTCATCACTGGCGGTCAAGTCTTCCCTGCTCAGGTAACCTGACAGCGGAACATGTTAGCTCGTTTGATCTCTTGCGTCCCTGCCAGCTGCCCAGCTGTTCTAAGAAGGATGAATTCTTGCTTCTCCTTGCCTGCAGATTTTGTTCGGAGTCCTGTACATTGTTAACCTGAGTCTTGTTCTGCTGCTCTACGTCAAGAGTGAAGTGGTACGAATGAAAAATTTAGAAGTCTGTTGTTGTTTTTAACTTGTACAATATCTGTATAGACAAGTTTCAATTGAGAATGTTGGTTATTTTAATTGACTACCTAATGTTGTCACTGATCCCCTCCCTATTTCCCAATGATGATGACAGCTTCCATGGTGGGCTCTAGGTTTGCTTTGCTTGTCCAAGAGAGTCCATTCCATCTTTGTGCTCCGCCTTTTCAACGATTGCTTTGCAATGACATTGCTACACGCTACCATGGTTTTGATCGTTTATCACAAGTGGTACCTTGGTCTGATAGTTTTCAGGTGATCACCAACAGTGTGCCATTGAATTGCATCCATCCGCGGCTTATTTGTTTCAAGTTGCCAAGACAAAGTTGTAGTTTCTTACATCTAATTTCCATCACTCTTTCTGCAGTGGGGCTGTCTCAGTTAAGATGAATGTGCTTCTGTTTGCTCCATCTTTGCTTCTACTGATGCTAAAGGTACAATTGTGCCATGCTTTGTTTCTTCCTTGCATCTTTTCTTGCTGGTCCTTACTAAGTTATTGTTGCAGGCCATGAGTATCATAGGAGTCTTCTCTGCTTTGTTAGGAGCTGCTGCTTTACAGGTGCATTGTGCTTCTTAAATCTTCTTATTCCACTTTTTAAGTTCATTTAATGGTTTTTCGGCACCATTTTGCTTTGTTAGGAGCTACGCTTGTCAGTTCCTTCTAGCCTGCTAATATGGGTTACTCCTATGCTAGAAATAGATAAGGTCACACTGAATGCTGCTAGGTCTTATGTATGCCTTTATTATGAAACTTCAAATCGTAATGGTGCCTTCCAATAGCGTATCACGAAGGGACTAAACTCACGGGTTATTGTATTTTTAGTATGATAGTTTCTCTGGAGCATTTCCATCATATCAGATTGCAAATTGATGGAGCATTTCCATCATATCAGATTGCATACATGAATGCATCTGATCGTATTTACATGGAAAGTTAATGACCGGCGATATAAATTCTGAAACTGTAGCCTGACGAAGCATAACCATGCCTGTATTGTTCAAATTTAAATTTGCCCGGATAGTGATTAGATGGGCACACTGTATCTCACTGTTAATGGTTTCCTATCTGTAGGTTTTCTTGGGTATGCCATTCTTGCTGCTGCACCCAGTTCAGTACATCTCAAGAGCATTCGATCTTGGGCGTGTCTTCATCCATTTCTGGTGATTATATAATATAATAGCAGCAGCATGCCCTATATATCACATTCTAAGATGTGGCTTCACAGTGTTTAGTATGCACAAGGTTAATCGTTTTTGTGTTTTTCAGGTCTGTTAATTTCAAATTTGTCCCTGAGAAGTTGTTTGTATCGAAAGAGTTTGCTGTTACATTGTTGATCCTTCACCTCACTACCCTTGTGGTATTTGCGCACTACAAGTGGTTAAAGTGAGTCCTCTCGTTGGGTTTAACCAGTAGTAATGATATGCACTCATCTCAACATCCAATCTGAACATTGCAGTTTACTTAACATTTAATCTGATTATATTCTGGTCTTTAAAAATATTTTCATGTTTTCACTTGTGTCAATAACAATACGTTTGAGAAAAATACTAGCACATTTTGTAGTGGTTCTGTTTAACCATATGATTCTGCCAGTACTTTATATTCTTTCACTTTGGTTGACAGGCATGAAGGAGGCCTAATTGGTTTCATGCATTCAAGATTTAAATCGGCAAAATCCATTCAACAGCTTGTTTCCTGCAAGCCCGGATCATCGGATCTCAGTGCAGAACGTATGTCAGACCCTAATACTGAAACTAGTTATAGCATTTAAATTTCTTTTTCCCCCATTTTGCTGGACTAACTTGATAGTTACAACATGAATCCAGATATTGTAACTGTCATGTTTGTTGGCAACTTCATTGGCATTGTGTGTGCCCGATCTCTACATTACCAATTCTATTCCTGGTAAGTTCATAGTCCCCTCAGCACTGTAAGTGTGTATCTGGATGTACGGTTGGTTGCAAATGCTGGAAATTAAGTTTATGGGTTCATTATTTGCAGGTACTTCTATTCCTTGCCTTTTCTTTTGTGGAAGACGCATTTTCCAACGGCTTTGAGGTAAGACAGCACTCACCTTATGTATATATATATCCATTCCATCTCAATTCTGTTATAGTCGTGCTTAGAACTGTTTGAACAAACTAAGCATGACCATATTGATAGAGATACTTGTTTCATGTCATTGGAGTTGTGTGATTTCGGTAGTACTTTCAATATAGTATCCATCCACTTGGTTTCTTCTTACATTTAACTGTATTTCATTCTTTCAGGATCATATTATTCGCTGGTGTGGAGCTCTGCTGGAATATTTATCCGTCCACTGCGTATTCATCTCTACTTTTGCTATTTTTGCACGTTGTCATTTTGTTTGGCATATGGATATCGCCTACTGAGTACCCCTATATCAAGCGAAAGACATAACAAACATATCAAGAAGCTGGCGATGGGAGTATGAAGCTTCCTGACAGAACTGACTGATTTTTGGTATTGCAGTAGTCTAATATACTTTTACGGATACAAACAAAAGGCATCTGGAAATCCATAGATCAGAATTTTTTGGGGTAACACCTAGTCATATTAAATGTTCACCGTGTAACTTGTTAACATAGATCGGAAGCGGATGCTCTTAACTATCATGTTGTATCATCTTCCCATAGTCCTATATCCTCTAATGCTGTATATCTCTATCTTGAATGACTCGATCCTTGCTGTTCTAGGTGGACATTGCAAAATAATAGAAAAAATAGGGAAAAAAATATATCAGAATGACTATATTTGCCAAGTACTACTGTAGTGTTTTCGTTGCTGTTATGAAATTGGTCGCTCCAATGAGTCTTTCTAATGTAGGAGGCTGCATGTCAAAATGAAGAAACATGTGCGTAAAACAGCCATGAAACACTCGAATGATATTATAATCGTTATCTTGTATCTATTGGTTGACAACGCAGGAAAGTTTAGTGAGATTTCAAGGTTTGGCACAAAATTATCCAGTGTGGGAACAAAACATATTCTCGCTTATCATGCTATGCTACACCATGACATAACAAAGAACGCATCACTCCAGGAACCAAACATATTTGTTGCCATGGGTTTTATGAACTCTCGGCAATAACATTTGTTTAAATATGGAATTTCATGCTTGAATACAAAGGAAAATGAATGAAAATATACTGGGGTTTCTTGTTTCTTTTATTTATTGCTGCTCATCAATCCCTCGATAGTATGCGTCTAGGCCTACTGTTAATTTAGACACAGATCGAATTTTCTCCTTTCTCTGCTTCTTCACGAACTCCCTCTTCTCAGCCGTTGCGGGAAATTCCGAGTAGGAGTGCATATATTTTCCATTCCCTTTGTCAGACGCAGTGCCACTGCTGCCTGCCATGGCATGAGCTGAGGATGTATGGTGAGGCACATACATCGAGCTACCTGATCTGAACACCTTCTCCCAGCTCCAGATGTATGCTGGTGTCCCCACAGACTGAACCAGGCCGAACAACTCGTCAGTCTCGAGCTTGCACTCAGGTCCCATGTCAGGAGCATCGAGAGGTTGCTGCGTTGGCGGCTGCTGGAAGAAGCTCTGAGAATGGTTGCTCGCAGCGGGACGTTTGCCAAGAACCGATGAGGAGGACGCCCTGGTGCTTGTAGTGTGGTTTACGTTGGTGTTGGTCTCGTGTAACTTCCCATAGGATGACAATGGCAGCTGCTGCTCTCTTCCTGGTTGGTTGCAATGGAGATGAGCTTGTTGTGGATGCTGAGAGTGATTCCAGTTGTTGTTACCACTTGTGTAAGTATCAACAGGATAAAACTGAAAAATATACAAGCTATGCGACTGATTCATGTAAAGCAAATTAAGCAGAAATTTAGGATTCTCGAGTACTTTACACTGGATAACTGATAAGGTAGATGGAAGTCTGTAGTTCTTGAATTTGATCCACCTGACTTACTTCCTCCACGTGACGACCTTAGGTGCACAGAGGTGCTTTCGCTGTCTTTAGGAGTCCCTAATCAATTGAAACCAACATAAATATGTTGTCATTGACCCTAGGAGTTCCTATTCAGTTGAAAACGACATAAATATTTTTAGAATGTGAGATGTACATATGCATGACACTTGATTCTGGTGGAATAGAACATATGATTCAACCGAAGAACGAAACCTCACCCTACGAAAATAAAAATTAGTTGGTTACTAATAAGGTTAAAGAGTACCTTCTTCATAAGGAGAACAGCTTGTTGGAGTCTTTGGGGTGAATGATAAAAGCAATGGTAAGTATAAATACCGCCTAGTTTCTCCCTCTTGAGGCACAATTCCCGTATACATGTTACGACCTTGAAGCGGAAAACTTGAGCCGCCAGGGGATGCAGGGTCACCAAGGGGTGCATGGAAAAATCCAAATTGATTGCAGTTCTCTTTATTTGTCTTTACGGGATTTGTGCTAGAACTACCAGTCCGATGGCCCATGGAAGATGACTCATATATGTTGAGATGTTTTCTGTTAAGTTGGCTCAACAAGTGGGGCGGTGTCCTTCGGATCATTTTTTCAATATTTCTTGCCTATACAAAATATAAAAATATTAGCAAATACCCCCAAATAAAGTTAAAAAGAAATGTCGTCACATGTGGCCTAAGTTGTATGAATTTCCTCGAACCTTGTGTTGTGTGCTATGCCTATGCAGATGATTTTGCTCAAGAAACGTCAAAAGTGTTTTCACATATAATTCGTTTGTAGGTGCAATAATAAGATCAAACAATCTCATATAACTAATTATCCATATTGTATCAAGGACATTTGTCACGATGGACTACAAATTAGATCGTGTTTTGAACTTGGCAACCTTCATTAAATCATATATTATTTCTGTATGCATGATAATATTTGATCAAATTTAGGAGGAACATCTACTATCTAACTAAAAAGTGCAAACAAAACTAACTGGATACAACCAAAATGAATATAAATAACAAAATATATATGCATCATAATTTTCATTATGTACTATTATGCGGAGAAGTAGCAAAATGAATATAACCATGGAAGTTGTAATAATAGATGCGCGAGGAAAACCAAAATACTTGTGAAGGAATACCATTAGGCCGTGCCTTGGTGCATCCTTTCTCACCATCTTGCAAGTATCGGTCTTCAAGGAGGGATTTTGATATAGGCTCAATGGAGGGTACGAGGAGCCGTTGTGGTGGTGGGAGGGCATATATTTCTTCACCCTCCCTGGATATGGCGCAATGGAGACAGGGGACGTATGCGGGGTTGGGATGGGAGGGGGAGGAGATACTTTTCTCCCTCCTAAGATTGGCCTAAATTGTGCGAGGTTTTGTGGTGGCGATAGGATTCACCCTCCTGATATATGGTCTAATGATGGGAGGACCCATCATTGTGGCGACAAAGGGGATTCACCATCTCAATATTTAGTCCAAGTGGCACTGCCAGTATATTTTGCAACATATAGCTTCATGCCATTTGGTAGTTTCATACATACTTTACAGATAGAATATGGAACTAAACTTTATGCAGATTAGGATTGTCTTGCGGCGGATGAGAGTTGTGCATTTGTTTTCAAGCCTGCGAGTACATGTCTATGATACTTTAACTCAGTGCAAATATGTTTCCTCTGAGATAGGATGAGCGTGAAGTACCTATGTGACTATGTCGTAGGCAAAGATCGTGCTTGTACAATGGAAAATGTGTGTTAAATGTGGTTAGAGATTGCAACTTTGAGGTTGAATTCGTAAATATACTTGGCGGTCCCCTTGACATTCTCACAATAACCAGCTCATGAGTTTATGGGTTCATAGGTGAATATAGTAACATCGTATGTATGCACATCTAAGCGGGTTAACGATAGGCTAATAGCTTTAAAATAACCGTTAATTATGTTTTGTTTTGTGCATGTAAATATGCAGCATATATTTTTCTTTCATATAAATTCTTTCAGTTTGGGAAATGTGTAACGAAAATGCTATAGATAGTTTACATAAAAGGTTTCAAAGCAGAAAAATCCCATGCGAGAAGAATGTCTGTCTTGATCTATGTAGCATTTTTGGTTGTATATTGATGGTGATATTCTGTATATTTAGGATAATTTGTCTGTGGGACTGTAAAATACCATATTTGTCTGTAGGACACTGACCAAAAAAACTTTGTCTGTAGGACACAGTGTCTTACATACTAAGATTTTTTTATTTAGTGTCT